>CAXANZ010000071.1:0-22565 GCA_963970385.1 Theonella swinhoei
CCACCAAAAAGAAGTGAGATCAGAGTTGTCTCATTGTAGAACTGTCTGACCTTTCTTTTCAAACATTAAATGCATGACATTCCATTAATTTCGAAATTTACACCCATTAATATATGTTTTGTTTCATTCCAGTTACTGGCGCCAAACAGAACTGGAAGAAGAGAAGTTATTGAAAAAAAAAATTGACATCCATGTCACTACTTTAAACTTAATGCTATCAAACCGTATTGTTTGTACTAATTATCAAATAAGTTATATATTTATTTGTTACGTTATTGTACTTCGCATTAGTTCACAGTTCCTCATAAAAGCAGGTTACTGTAAATAATTAAATAAGGGAATCAAACTATTCCTAATGCTATCAAACCTCTAAGTTTGTACTTGTTATACTACGTACAAACTTTTCCCGGGTAAGGGAGGGATGATAGGTACCGTGTACCCAAATTACGGACCTATCTATTAGAAATAGTTTGATTATTATTATCGGTGAAATCCATTACTAAATAGTAATGTATCCATGCGTCTCCCCTAAGAGATGCATGTGCAACGTGTCCACTGGGCATGCCCAAGGGCTTAGCCAATGGGCGCCTGTGTTCAGTCAAGCAATCACCTTCCCACAATCCTCTCAATATGCCAATATAAGGCGGTGCACATGCAGCACTTAGTCAGTAATTGGTCAGTGATCATCTAAGTATTCAACCCAGTCATCATCTGAGCATTAACCTGTACATTGATATACCAACATGGATTTCACATAGTTATGGGACTGATGAACAGTGAACCTTGTAATAGGACTCTGCAATAAATCATCATAACGTTTGGCAGTATACATACTTGTTTGTCTACATTATTGCGAAGCATTCTAACCAGCTAATAGCGTAAGAACCTGGGAATGCATCTCGGTAAAATAAAGATTAATCGTACCAGAAACAACCGGTTTTTGGTACCTTTCAATGGTGGAGAACCCCGTGCTCTCAGGATCTATTAGGATGGAAGGAATGCAGGAGTTTTTGCATACAAAAACATCAATATTGGATGGACAAGGAATCTCTCATAAATATTTCAGCTAAGTGGTTTTTAATTATCACGTTTTTCCCCATTCAAATTTTCAGTTATTTCAAATTACATACACATTGTAAAAATCAAGCGTATCTAATTGTGTAATCCATTTTGGTTACATTAATGCAGGAAAATCCCGAATACTCGGTATTTTCTTTGCAAACTATGGATTTTTACTGCATCTTGGTGGGATTATTCCGAAAACTCGGGATATTCGCTAAATCTAACCCAAAAGTTGGGCAAAATGTCTGCAAATTCAATCGAATTTTCCGAAAACTCGGGAAATTCGGAGCAAAATACCCAATAATTACTATGTCCAGCTACATTTTGTGGCGATTAACCCGAAAAATCGGGACAAAATGTCCAATATTTTAGCCAAATGGCTACATTACTTGTGGGTTTTCCCGAATATTCGGGATATTCTAATCAAATTGTTACATCTCCTTGGGGATTTTTCCGAAAATTCGGGAAACTCTTATCATAATACATACATTTGCCAATGCAAATCTCAAAAATTATTGGCATTAGCCACAATCAATGCATACAATGCGTACAATGTGTACAATGCATACAAAATGTTTTAATTTTTTTTTTTTCTCTCCATAATTACATAAATGTAATTACAATACGATGTCCTTTTTAGGACACCCAGTCTGCCACTTAGGGCTTAATTGGTGCATTTTGTTAGGATTATTTATTGTTTTTCAGCATTAGCTATAATGCTTGTGCTGTCTGTTGTTTCCTTTGGGAAACCAAAATATGGGTAAAGCGCACTCAAACGCCAATATTCCTTTGCGTACAAAATAAAATACTTACAAAAAAAAGAAATGTTTGCCTAAAAAGGCATTATGGGGAATTATTGGGATTTTGGGGACATTATACAGTTTATTTTTCATATTTTTGTTTACAAAATGTTTTTATTTGCTATTACTGCTTTATTTTCTTCCTTTTCCAGATAAAAACCCCTGGTTTTCATCTCAAAGAAGAAGGGAAGGAGTTGTTGGGGATGCTAATAGCAGCATTAGCAAATAACAATGGGTATTATGTATTGTACCTGTTTCCTTTGTCCTTTTCAAATAGTCAATTGCTATTTTCAAATTAAATTGGCACCAGCCAAAGGTGCTAATTGCGTTTAGGCTAATTTGACACCTGTCAGATCCTAATGCTGACAAAACATGTCAATTGCTATCTCAAATTCTCAGGTTTGCTCACAAAAGTGTTACAAATGCGTCAAAAGCAATTGACACATCCCCCTATTCAATGCATAATGCATTACAAACACAATGTTCTTTTGAGAACATGCCAATTATCCAATTGGTAATGTAAGTATTGTCTCATATTTTTGCACACAAATTATTAATAATACTAATAACTAACAAAACTAACCCTAATGCACACTTGCGTGTCTAGGATTTGGTGGTAAAGTATATAATTGGTGCTTTAATCCAACACAACCTTTTTGGTTAAAAATAGAAGGATAATTCAAAGCATATGTAAGTATTACATCCGGTACTTTGCTATCAAATATTTTCATCTATAATTCATTACGGTTTAGCATTTAAGTTCAATAACCTAATGTTTTGTTGTATACAAATTTATTCGTATGTTGTTCATTATTGACAGGATTTCTTTTTCATTTCAGGTGCATCTTTGTACTTTTAGTAAAGGATTAGCATATCCTAAAAAGAATCAACGGATGTACCATTAATACTCTATCTATTTTTGCACAGGATTGAAGACATTAGCATATGTCCCCTGCTGCTGGCCATAATAGCCCCAATAGTAAAACAAATAATTTTGCTCTCAAAAAATTAAGTTTCAGATTGTGTTCACATGTAGCAACCATAAGAATCCACCAAAAAGAAGTGAGATCAGAGTTGTCTCATTGTAGAACCGTCTGACCTTTCTTTTCAAACATTAATGCATGGCATTCCATTAATTTCGAAATTTACACCCATTAATATATGTTTTGTTTCATTCCAGTTACTGGCGCCAAACAGAACTGGAAGAAGAGAAGTTATTAAAAAATTGACATCCATGTCACTACTTTAAACTTAATGCTATCAAACCGTATTGTTTGTACTAATTATCAAATAAGTTATATATTTATTTGTTACGTTATTGTACTTCGCATTTAGTCCACAGTTCCTCGTAAAAGCAGGTTACTGTAATTAATTAAATAAGGGAATCAAACTATTCCTAATGCTATCAAACTTCTAAGTTTGTACTTGTTATACTACGTACAAACTTTTCCCGGGTAAGGGAGGGATGATAGGTACCGTGTACCCAAATTACGGACCTATCTATTAGAAATAGTTTGATTATTATTATCGGTGAAATCCATTACTAAATAGTATTGTATCCATGCGTCTCCCCTAAGAGATGCATGTGCAACGTGTCCACTGGGCATGCCCAAGGGCTTAGCCAATGGGCGCCTGTGTTCAGTCAAGCAATCACCTTCCCACAATCCTCTCAATATGCCAATATAAGGCGGTGCACATGCAGCACTTAGTCAGTAATTGGTCAGTGATCATCTAAGTATTCAACCCAGTCATCATCTGAGCATTAACCTGTACATTGATATACCAACATGGATTTCACATAGTTATGGGACTGATGAACAGTGAACCTTGTAATAGGACTCTGCAATAAATCATCATAACGTTTGGCAGTATACATACTTGTTTGTCTACATTATTGCGAAGCATTCTAACCAGCTAATAGCGTAAGAACCTGGGAATGCATCTCGGTAAAATAAAGATTAATCGTACCAGAAACAACCGGTTTTTGGTACCTTTCAATGGTGGAGAACCCCGTGCTCTCAGGATCTATTAGGATGGAAGGAATGCAGGAGTTTTTGCATACAAAAACATCAATATTGGATGGACAAGGAATCTCTCATAAATATTTCAGCTAAGTGGTTTTTAATTATCACGTTTTTCCCCATTCAAATTTTCAGTTATTTCAAATTACATACACATTGTAAAATCAAGCGTATCTAATTGTGTAATCCATTTTGGTTACATTAATGCAGGAAAATCCCGAATACTCGGTATTTTCTTTGCAAACTATGGATTTTTACTGCATCTTGGTGGGATTATTCCGAAAACTCGGGATATTCGCTAAATCTAACCCAAAATTGGGCAAAATGTCTGCAAATTCAATCGAATTTTCCGAAAACTCGGGAAATTCGGAGCAAAATACCCAATAATTACTATGTCCAGCTACATTTTGTGGCGATTAACCCGAAAAATCGGGAAATTCGGGACAAAATGTCCAATATTTTAGCCAAATGGCTACATTACTTGTGGGTTTTCCCGAATATTCGGGATATTCTAATCAAATTGTTACATCTCCTTGGGGATTTTTCCGAAAATTCGGGAAACTCTTATCATAATACATACATTTGCCAATGCAAATCTCAAAAATTATTGGCATTAGCCACAATCAATGCATACAATGCGTACAATGTGTACAATGCATACAAAATGTTTTAATTTTTTTTTTTTTCTCTCCATAATTACATAAATGTAATTACAATACGATGTCCTTTTTAGGACACCCAGTCTGCCACTTAGGGCTTAATTGGTGCATTTTGTTAGGATTATTTATTGTTTTTCAGCATTAGCTATAATGCTTGTGCTGTCTGTTGTTTCCTTTGGGAAACCAAAATATGGGTAAAGCGCACTCAAATGCCAATATTCCTTTGCGTACAAAATAAAATACTTACAAAAAAAAGAAATGTTTGCCTAAAAAGGCATTACGGGGAATTATTGGGATTTTGGGGACATTATACAGTTTATTTTTCATATTTTTGTTTACAAAATGTTTTTATTTGCTATTACTGCTTTATTTTCTTCCTTTTCCAGATAAAAACCCCTGGTTTTCATCTAAAAGAAGAAGGGAAGGAGTTGTTGGGGATGCTAATAGCAGCATTAGCAAATAACAATGGGTATTATGTATTGTACCTGTTTCCTTTGTCCTTTTCAAATAGTCAATTGCTATTTTCAAATTAAATTGGCACCAGCCAAAGGTGCTAATTGCTTTTAGGCTAATTTGACACCTGTCAGATCCTAATGCTGACAAAACATGTCAATTGCTATCTCAAATTCTCAGGTTTGCTCACAAAAGTGTTACAAATGCGTCAAAAGCAATTGACACATCCCCCTATTCAATGCATAATGCATTACAAACACAATGTTCTTTTGAGAACATGCCAATTATCCAATTGGTAATGTAAGTATTGTCTCATATTTTTGCACACAAATTATTAATAATACTAATAACTAACAAAACTAACCCTAATGCACACTTGCGTGTCTAGGATTTGGTGGTAAAGTATATAATTGGTGCTTTAATCCAACACAACCTTTTTGGTTAAAAATAGAAGGATAATTCAAAGCATATGTAAGTATTACATCCGGTACTTTGCTATCAAATATTTCATCTATAATTCATTACGGTTTAGCATTTAAGTTCAATAACCTAATGTTTTGATGTATACAAATTTATTCGTATGTTGTTCATTAATGACAGGATTTCTTTTTCGTTTCAGGTGCATCTTTGTACTTTTAGTAAAGGATTAGCATATCCTAAAAAGAATCAACGGATGTACCATTAATACTCTATCTATTTTTGCACAGGATTGAAGACATTAGCATATGTCCCCTGCTGCTGGCCATAATAGCCCCAATAGTAAAACAAATAATTTTGCTCTCAAAAAATTAAGTTTCAGATTGTGTTCACATGTAGCAACCATAAGAATCCACCAAAAAGAAGTGAGATCAGAGTTGTCTCATTGTAGAACCGTCTGACCTTTCTTTTCAAACATTAATGCATGGCATTCCATTAATTTCGAAATTTACACCCATTAATATATGTTTTGTTTCATTCCAGTTACTGGCGCCAAACAGAACTGGAAGAAGAGAAGTTATTAAAAAAATTGACATCCATGTCACTACTTTAAACTTAATGCTATCAAACCGTATTGTTTGTACTAATTATCAAATAAGTTATATATTTATTTGTTACGTTATTGTACTTCGCATTTAGTCCACAGTTCCTCGTAAAAGCAGGTTACTGTAATAAATTAAATAAGGGAATCAAACTATTCCTAATGCTATCAAACTTCTAAGTTTGTACTTGTTATACTACGTACAAACTTTTCCCGGGTAAGGGAGGGATGATAGGTACCGTGTACCCAAATTACGGACCTATCTATTAGAAATAGTTTGATTATTATTATCGGTGAAATCCATTACTAAATAGTAATGTATCCATGCGTCTCCCCTAAGAGATGCATGTGCAACGTGTCCACTGGGCATGCCCAAGGGCTTAGCCAATGGGCGCCTGTGTTCAGTCAAGCAATCACGTTCCCACAATCCTCTCAATATGCCAATATAAGGCGGTGCACATGCAGCACTTAGTCAGTAATTGGTCAGTGATCATCTAAGTATTCAACCCAGTCATCATCTGAGCATTAACCTGTACATTGATATACCAACATGGATTTCACATAGTTATGGGACTGATGAACAGTGAACCTTGTAATAGGACTCTGCAATAAATCATCATAACGTTTGGCAGTATACATACTTGTTTGTCTACATTATTGCGAAGCATTCTAACCAGCTAATAGCGTAAGAACCTGGGAATGCATCTCGGTAAAATAAAGATTAATCGTACCAGAAACAACCGGTTTTTGGTACCTTTCAACACCAAGGTTAAAAGAAACCTAAAGGGTTACTTCTGCAGAGATTAGCTTTCAACCAATTAGGCCCCACTTAAGTTGAAACATTACCTACTATGAAAAAGTCTCAGACTGAGAGGCAGACAGCATGTCTGGGGGTAAAACTGATATGCATCCTCTCTGCAAAATCCAAGAGCACCACTAGCACTACATATGTTACACTTTATGTTTTAATCAATTTAATTAACTGTGTTTGTTAATTATTACAAAGATAAAATTAAGTAGGTATACTTAATTTTAGCTGTACTATCATGTGCACTTGTTTAATTAAAGATTTCTTTAATTTACATCACCAATTAATTAGGAAAGATAATTAGTACAATTATGAAAATAATTAAGTATGCCTATTTAAGGATGCCCTTTCACATCCCAGTATCAGTTTAATGATCCAGCCACTAATTGCTAAAATAATTAAATAAGTGTACTCCTTAAAATATAGTGTACACCACTGAATATTAGATTTTACCCTCATGCATTTCCTGGGCCCCTAGAACAGGAGAACCATATCTTTAAGATCAGCAATAAATTATCATATTGTGGTTCTATCTTAATTTTACCCAATAGTGTACACAACAGAATTCACATAGGGACTGTACTTCATGCAGTAAATAAACTAAAATATTCTATTGGTTAAATCTGCCTGGATACAGCCTTGAACCAACCTTGAACTAAAATAATCACTGCCTTGTACTGTGTACTCCTTAAAATAATGGATTTTTAATTGAATAAATCCCATAAAATTCCTATGAAAAACCAGGTATATAAACCCTCCTTTTTGGTCCCTGGAGGGCCCAACCCTACATAAGCAGCTGCTGTCAAGGTTGGACATTCTTGGGCTTTGGAAGGACAGAGGAAGCCACATCACTTGATTTCTTGAATAAATGCTTAGAGAAATTATATTTTAGAAAATTCAGAATTAGTTGCATTTGTTCAAGCTGTTGGCATCCAAAATACAGAGCTACATTTACTCAGGAAAAATCTGGACAGGTTTAGATGCCTTTTGTGGTACCAGGTTTTCATTAACTGAACTGGTATTCAATTGGTGTTTGGACTTTGAAAGGAATTCACTGAGGACAATTAGTTCTTATTTTGTGAAGTTCTGTGATGTACATGGAAAGACAAATCAGTTTGTATTCAGGAATAGAACAACATTGTTAACAGTTGTCAACATTGATAACATTGTTAAAGGTTTGGTACTACTGATTTATTATTGTTCTCATGTTTGAATGTGAATATGTCTTGTGAATAAATGGTAAAGAACTTAAATGATGTTTAGTTTCAATTGTTCAGACAAGAACTTGATGAGTTATGATGTTTACTGATTTGATTCACTTGGACTATTGTCAATGCCTACTGGTCTATTGGACCCCTTCAGTCCCTTGTTCTAAAAGAGCATCAGTGGCAGTTGGATATCCGATATTCCCCACAGGATATTGATGAAAGCCTAAAGTGGTTTAAGTTGGTACACTTTAATAGTTGGCTTTGACATATGAAAACTCATGGCCACAATGCAACACAGGCTATCCCCTTAGAGAAGGGTGGCTGCTAATGGTTGACCACACCAAAATAACTCATCAAGTTCTGTAGGTAATTCAAACCATAAACCATAATCATTTAAGTTGAATACCATCTATTTACAAGACATGTTTACAATTAAACATGAGAACAATAATCAAACATCAATACCAAACCTTTGCTTCAGTGGATTCTGTATCACTACCGCTGCTTGAAAATGCATAGGCTCCTCCCACAGGCAGCCCCCTGGGTCTTTCAGCATCCCAGTGAGTCCACTCCTGTCTGCCAATCAGATCTCCTTCTTGTACCAGGTCCAATGAGGGAAACCCACAGAGTTGCACTGAACACTGGAAGACATCTTCTTCCAGGCCCCTGTAATGAAAATAATATTTTCAGTTATGTGTTCATGATATTGTTTTGATCAAACTGAAATGTCAAGTGTTTGCCTTACATCATGTCTGCAATATTATGAAGCAAAGTAAAAATAAATTATACTTACTTTGGAATGGTAATGGTATTCACCCCATATCTTGCCAGCTGCATGGCATTGAATTTAGGTGCTGCTTTCAGAATTGTAGACATCTAAATTTATGATTAAGGCAAATACATTCTGTGTTTTTATGTTTCTTGTTTAAATATTTAGCAAATGTATTCTGCAACACTATATAACCCTGAAAGAAAATGTTAACATTATTGTAGTCATTGTATGAAAAGGATACATTTTTGAATTCTTGTAGTAGCTGACTGGAAAAAGTCAAGTTGATTTGTAGTCTGGTAGACTGGATGACTGAAGCAAGTGCTGTACAGGCCTGTTGTCCAAGAATGAACAATGTACCCTTGTCCCAGACAGTTTATATAGTCTTTAGGTTAAGGCCTGGTAATCTACATGTCTCCAACAAAACCATAACCAATTTTGTTAATCATAATATAATTATCAGGGTTTGGGTTCAGAGTAATAAAATTATGACATTTATGGTGAATAATGGGTTTGTTTACCACAAACCACACAGATTGTGAATATTGTGAGAAAAATTTTCTTTCCTGTTAATTCTATCATGTATTAGGACCCAGTGTATGCTTACATTCATATTATTCAGCTGTATTTTATTTTCCAAAGGCAAATCCATTTTCTTTTAATTCACAAAAGTTTGGTTGACTTTGCTATACAACATTTGTTCATTAATACAATTTTCATTAATTTTTCACATTTTTCCTTTTAATTAAGCCAAATGGACTTGCATTTGTTAACCTTAAGTTAATTATTGTAACTGAGTATTATCCTAGTCTTGTATACTGTTTTCTATGTATCTCAAGTTAATTTTAATTAATTTTAATTAATTTCATAGGCCTTATGTAATTAGGCTAATAACTTTGTTCAAGTAAGAGTAATTAACACAGCATTTGTTAACTTAGTTAACAACATTCCAAGGATGTTATATATATGCTTAATTTGGTTCAATTCCTGTTCAAACTGTTTTAATTACTTGTTAATTGGCAAATTCTTATAACCCTAAATTTACCCTTACATTCCAGGGATGTTATGTAACTGCTATGTCAAAGTGGTCCCACATAACCAAGGAATGTTTTTCCATGTTTATTTTTCACTTTAAAACTGTCTTTTAATTATTTGCTAATTATTCAAGTTAATTATAACAGCCCAAAATATTCAGTACACCAAAGGGTTAAAAGAAACCTAAAGGGTTACTTCTGCAGAGATTAGCTTTCAACCAATTAGGCCCCACTTAAGTTGAAACATTACCTACTATGAAAAAGTCTCAGACTGAGAGGCAGACAGCATGTCTGGGGGTAAAACTGATATGCATCCTCTCTGCAAAGATCCAAGAGCACCACTAGCACTACATATGTTACACTTTATGTTTTAATCAATTTAATTAACTGTGTTTGTTAATTATTACAAAGATAAAATTAAGTAGGTATACTTAATTTTAGCTGTACTATCATGTGCACTTGTTTAATTAAAGATTTCTTTAATTTACATCACCAATTAATTAGGAAAGATAATTAGTACAATTATGAAAATAATTAAGTATGCCTATTTAAGGATGCCCTTTCACATCCCAGTATCAGTTTAATGATCCAGCCACTAATTGCTAAAATAATTAAATAAGTGTACTCCTTAAAATATAGTGTACACCACTGAATATTAGATTTTACCCTCATGCATTTCCTGGGCCCCTAGAACAGGAGAACCATATCTTTAAGATGAGCAATAAATTATCATATTGTGGTTCTATCTTAATTTTACCCAATAGTGTACACAACAGAATTCACATAGGGACTGTACTTCATGCAGTAAATAAACTAAAATATTCTATTGGTTAAATCTGCCTGGATACAGCCTTGAACCAACCTTGAACTAAAATAATCACTGCCTTGTACTGTGTACTCCTTAAAATAATGGATTTTTAATTGAATAAATCCCATAAAATTCCTATGAAAAACCAGGTATATAAACCCTCCTTTTTGGTCCCTGGAGGGCCCCAACCCTACATAAGCAGCCGCTGTCAAGGTTGGACATTCTTGGGCTTTGGAAGGACAGAGGAAGCCACATCACTTGATTTCTTGAATAAATGCTTAGAGAAATTATATTTTAGAAAATTCAGAATTAGTTGCATTTGTTCAAGCTGTTGGCATCCAAAATACAGAGCTACATTTACTCAGGAAAAATCTGGACAGGGTTTAGATGCCTTTTGTGGTACCAGGTTTTCATTAACTGAACTGGTATTCAATTGGTGTTTGGACTTTGAAAGGAATTCACTGAGGACAATTAGTTCTTATTTTGTGAAGTTCTGTGATGTACATGGAAAGACAAATCAGTTTGTATTCAGGAATAGAACAACATTGTTAACAGTTGTCAACATTGATAACATTGTTAAAGGTTTGGTACTACTGATTTATTATTGTTCTCATGTTTGAATGTGAATATGTCTTGTGAATAAATGGTAAAGAACTTAAATGATGTTTAGTTTCAATTGCTCAGACAAGAACTTGATGAGTTATGATGTTTACTGATTTGATTCACTTGGACTATTGTCAATGCCTACTGGTCTATTGGACCCCTTCAGTCCCTTGTTCTAAAAGAGCATCAGTGGCAGTTGGATATCCGATATTCCCCACAGGATATTGATGAAAGCCTAAAGTGGTTTAAGTTGGTACACTTTAATAGTTGGCTTTGACATATGAAAACTCATGGCCACAACGCAACACAGGCTATCCCCTTAGAGAAGGGTGGCTGCTAATGGTTGACCACACCAAAATAACTCATCAAGTTCTGTAGGTAATTCAAACCATAAACCATAATCATTTAAGTTGAATACCATCTATTTACAAGACATGTTTACAATTAAACATGAGAACAATAATCAAACATCAATACCAAACCTTTGCTTCAGTGGATTCTGTATCACTACCACTGCTTGAAAATGCATAGGCTCCTCCCACAGGCAGCCCCCTGGGTCTTTCAGCATCCCAGTGAGTCCACTCCTGTCTGCCAATCAGATCTCCTTCTTGTACCAGGTCCAATGAGGGAAACCCACAGAGTTGCACTGAACACTGGAAGACATCTTCTTCCAGTCCCCTGTAATGAAAATAATATTTTCAGTTATGTGTTCATGATATTGTTTTGATCAAACTGAAATGTCAAGTGTTTGCCTTACATCATGTCTGCAATATTATGAAGCAAAGTAAAAATTAATTATACTTACTTTGGAATGGTAATGGTATTCACCCCATATCTTGCCAGCTGCATGGCATTGAATTTAGGTGCTGCTTTCAGAATTGTAGACATCTAAATTTATGATTAAGGCAAATACATTCTGTGTTTTTATGTTTCTTGTTTAAATATTTAGCAAATGTATTCTGCAACACTATATAACCCTGAAAGAAAATGTTAACATTATTGTAGTCATTGTATGAAAAGGATACATTTTTGAATTCTTGTAGTAGCTGACTGGAAAAAGTCAAGTTGATTTGTAGTCTGGTAGACTGGATGACTGAAGCAAGTGCTGTACAGGCCTGTTGTCCAAGAATGAACAATGTACCCTTGTCCCAGACAGTTTATATAGTCTTTAGGTTAAGGCCTGGTAATCTACATGTCTCCAACAAAACCATAACCAATTTTGTTAATCATAATATAATTATCAGGGTTTGGGTTCAGAGTAATAAAATTATGACATTTATGGTGAATAATGGGTTTGTTTACCACAAACCACACAGATTGTGAATATTGTGAGAAAAATTTTCTTTCCTGTTAATTCTATCATGTATTAGGACCCAGTGTATGCTTACATTCATATTATTCAGCTGTATTTTATTTTCCAAAGGCAAATCCATTTTCTTTTAATTCACAAAAGTTTGGTTGACTTTGCTATACAACATTTGTTCATTAATACAATTTTCATTAATTTTTCACATTTTTCCTTTTAATTAAGCCAAATGGACTTGCATTTGTTAACCTTAAGTTAATTATTGTAACTGAGTATTATCCTAGTCTTGTATACTGTTTTCTATGTATCTCAAGTTAATTTTAATTAATTTTAATTAATTTCATAGGCCTTATGTAATTAGGCTAATAACTTTGTTCAAGTAAGAGTAATTAACACAGCATTTGTTAACTTAGTTAACAACATTCCAAGGATGTTATATATATGCTTAATTTGGTTCAATTCCTGTTCAAACTGTTTTAATTACTTGTTAATTGGCAAATTCTTATAACCCTGAATTTACCCTTACATTCCAGGGATGTTATGTAACTGCTATGTCAAAGTGGTCCCACATAACCAAGGAATGTTTTTCCATGTTTATTTTTCACTTTGAAACTGTCTTTTAATTAGTTGCTAATTATTCAAGTTAATTATAACAGCCCAAAATATTCAGTACACCAAAGGGTTAAAAGAAACCTAAAGGGTTACTTCTGCAGAGATTAGCTTTCAACCAATTAGGCCCCACTTAAGTTGAAACATTACCTACTATGAAAAAGTCTCAGACTGAGAGGCAGACAGCATGTCTGGGGGTAAAACTGATATGCATCCTCTCTGCAAAGATCCAAGAGCACCACTAGCACTACATATGTTACACTTTATGTTTTAATCAATTTAATTAACTGTGTTTGTTAATTATTACAAGGATAAAATTAAGTAGGTATACTTAATTTTAGCTGTACTATCATGTGCACTTGTTTAATTAAAGATTTCTTTAATTTACATCACCAATTAATTAGGAAAGATAATTAGTACAATTATGAAAATAATTAAGTATGCCTATTTAAGGATGCTCTTTCACATCCCAGTATCAGTTTAATGATCCAGCCACTAATTGCTAAAATAATTAAATAAGTGTACTCCTTAAAATATAGTGTACACCACTGAATATTAGATTTTACCCTCATGCATTTCCTGGGCCCCTAGAACAGGAGAACCATATCTTTAAGATCAGCAATAAATTATCATATTGTGGTTCTATCTTAATTTTACCCAATAGTGTACACAACAGAATTCACATAGGGACTGTACTCCATGCAGTAAATAAACTAAAATATTCCATTGGTTAAATCTGCCTGGATACAGCCTTGAACCAACCTTGAACTAAAATAATCACTGCCTTGTACTGTGTACTCCTTAAAATAATGGATTTTTAATTGAATAAATCCCATAAAATTCCTATGAAAAACCAGGTATATAAACCCTCCTTTTTGGTCCCTGGAGGGGCCCAACCCTACATAAGCAGCCGCTGTCAAGGATGGGCATTCGTGGGCTTTGGAAGGACAGAGGAAGCCACATCACTTGATTTCTTGAATAAATGCTTAGAGAAATTATATTTTAGAAAATTCAGAATTAGTTGCATTTGTTCAAGCTTTTGGTATCTAAAATACAGAGCTACATTTACTCAGGAAAAATCTGGACAGGGTTTAGATGCCTTTTGTGGTACCAGGTTTTCATTAACTGAACTGGTATTCAATTGGTGTTTGGACTTTGAAAGGAATTCACCGAGGACAATTAGTTCTTATTTTGTGAAGTTCTGTGATGTACATGGAAAGACAAATCAGTTTGTATTCAGGAATAGAACAACATTGTTAACAGTTGTCAACATTGGTAACATTGTTAAAGGTTTGGTACTACTGATTTATTATTGTTCTCATGTTTGAATGTGAATATGTCTTGTGAATAAATGGTAAAGAACTTAAATGATTTTTAGTTTCAATTGTTCAGACAAGAACTTGATGAGTTGTGATGTTTACTGATTTGATTCACTTGGACTATTGTCAATGCCTACTGGTCTATTGGACCCCTTCAGTCCCTTGTTCTAAAGAGCATCAGTGGCAGTTGGATATCCAATATTCCCCACAGGATATTGATGAAAGCCTAAAGTGGTTTAAGTTGGTACACTTTAATAGTTGGCTTTGACATATGAAAACTCATGGCCACAATGCAACACAGGCTATCCCCTTAGAAAAGGGTGGCTGCTAATGGTTGACCACACCAAAATAACTCATCAAGTTCTGTAGGTAATTCAAACCATAAACCATAATCATTTAAGTTGAATACCATCTATTTACAAGACATGTTTACAATTAAACATGACAACAATAATCAAACATCAATACCAAACCTTTGCTTCAGTGGATTCTGTATCACTACCACTGCTTGAAAAAGCATAGGCTCCTCCCACAGGCAGCTCCCTGGGTCTTTCAGCATCCCAGTGAGTCCACTCCTGTCTGCCAATCAGATCTCCTTCTTGTACCAGGTCCAATGAGGGAAACCCACAGAGTTGCACTGAACACTGGAAGACATTTTCTTCCAGGCCCCTGTAATGAAAATAATATTTTCAGTTATGTGTTCATGATATTGTTTTGATCAAACTGAAATGTCAAGTGTTTGCCTTACATCATGTCTGCAATATTATGAAGCAAAGTAAAAATTAATTATACTTACTTTGGAATGGTAATGGTATTCACCCCATATCTTGCCAGCTGCATGGCATTGAATTTAGGTGCTGCTTTCAGAATTGTAGGCATCTAAATTTATGATTAAGGCAAATACATTCTGTGTTTTTATGTTTCTTGTTTAAATATTTAGCAAATGTATTCTGCAACACTATATAACCCTGAAAGAAAATGTTAACATTATTGTAGTCATTGTATGAAAAGGATACATTTTTGAATTCTTGTAGTAGCTGACTGGAAAAAGTCAAGTTGATTTGTAGTCTGGTAGACTGGATGACATCAATACCAAGCCTTTGTTGTTAAATCTTGACAATGTTGCTCCTTATTGAATACAAATTCAATTGTCTCTCCTTTCACCTTACAGAACATCACAATATACAAATGCTATGCTTCAGTAAACTCTTCCAGGTTCAAAGCCAGTTGAATACTATTTCAGTTAATGAAATCCTGGTACTTCAAGAGGCATTTAAACCCAGTCAAGTTATTCCTGAATAAATTCTAGCTCTGTATCTCAAATGCCACAAGTTCTGAATTAAATTGCTGTATAAATCTGTAATTCTCTTTTGAGAAAACAGACTGATGTGGGTTCTCCTGTCCTGCCAAAACCCAAGTGAATGCCCAAGATGGCTGGCCTCTGCTTATGTAGGCTTAGGCCCCCCAGGGGCTAATAACCATACTTATATATAGGGCCATTAACTTTCCCATTAATTATGGGGCCATAGCAGTGCAAGGATGTGACCTAATGGGTTCAAGGCTCATTCAAGGATGTTTCCAAGCAATTCTAGCCAATTCTATGAACCACTGTATGGAGTAGAGTATCAGGGTGAATTCTGTGGTGTACACCACTGAATAATATTGTCTAATTAGGTACTATTATGCAGAGACATCTCTGGCCATATATGGACCTAGATACCCTTCACTTTCTACTATGTAAACTGGTTTTGTCTGTCTTTATGTCTGTTACTGTGTTTTTGAAATGACTTTAGAAATATTGTCCAGGACATTAAACTGACACCACCATGAATTTTTGCAGCTAAAATTAAGTATTTCTACTTAATTTTATCTTAGAATTAATTGTTTAACCATATGTACTAAATGTATTAATTAGGTAGTGGTATACTATTACAGATTAGACAGATCACCAGGGTTTTGCAGTAGATCTCTTATCAGTTTCTGTGCTGCATTGCACAGACAGTAGTTGCAACCTTTTTGTAAATAAGATGGAAAAGATACTGCACTTGCAGAATTAACCCTTCCATTAACCCTTTGGTATAGTAAATCCAAATGGATTTTATATTATGTAATTAAATTGAACTTATTGAAATGGTCTTTAAACTTGATAAATACAAATGGAAAAATATTTCTTGCCTATATAGGAATGATTTGACATAGCAGTTACATAACATTCCTGGAGTGTAAGGGTAAATTCAGGTTTTAAGAATTTGCCAATTAAAATTGAATTAAAATTAATTAAACAATATTACAAGTAAATTAACCATACATATAACATCCCTGGAGTATTGTTAACAATGTTAACAAATGGAAACAATTCAAGAACACATTGAACACAAATTATAACCCATTAAAATAAGGTATATAACAATTTTAAAAATTTAAATTTTAAATTTTAAAATTAATTGAGATCAGTTTGAAAACTAATGTAATGACTATTGAAACTTATAATGACAAATGCAAGTGTTTTAATACCTGTTAATGGGTTAACATGTAAATGTAAAAATTGCAAAATTAATTTAAATTAATGAAATTACATTAAATGGATGAGCATTTGAAAACTTTGATATTGACAAGTTACATAGGTACATATAACATATAATAGTAAAGGAAAATGTTAAAAATTGTTAATATTTAACTAAAAGTTAACAAAATTTTAAAACTTTAAAATTAATAATTACAAGAAAATTTACACAAATGTAAAGTTAAAAGTTCCAATACCCTGTAGGGTATTCAGAAAACTACCAACAGATAAATTTTTAGACATGACAAACCAAATGAACCTAAAAAAACTACATTTTCTACAATTTATAGCAAATTCCTTAGACTAGTCAGTAAACAAGGTAATTAACATATAGTCTATAAATATAGGAGGGTGCATAGGCACTTTGTTCACTCTGGGACAACAGGCGAGATCAGCTACCAATCTTCAAGCTAATTTTCATCAGCTCCAGTCTTCAAGACAACTCTTCATAATTCTACAAAAGTATCCTTTACACAAATGATTAGGAGTAAGTTAACATTTTGTTTTGCAGGGATATATAGTAATAGATTACATGAGCTTATCATTAAACAAGTAACACGTAACACAAAATAGTATTTGCCTTAATCACAAATCAGTGTCTGCAATGTTGAAAGCTGGAGCCAAAATAACTTGCCAGAAATTCAGCAGATATGGACTGGGATCCATTTCTCTGCCAAAGTAAGTAGAACATTACATGATATGAATAATTTTGGTAACTAGTATGATTAGGACAAAACAATGTAATATGTAATAATACAATGATGGATATGTAACTCAAAAAGATGTACAAATGTATTTTGTAGAGACCTGGACAGAGAGGTTTTTTACAGTGAGGTCCAGATCTGTGTTTATGACCAAATGAACAGAGTACAAGAGGGCCAGTACATAGCAAGGGATCAATTGATCCACTGGGATGCAGAAAGTATTGCCCAACTAGCTGCACAAGAAATACAATCCCTGGACAGTGGAAGTAATTATTCTGATAGTACAATATTATATGATCTTCATTCTGACATGGCTAGCCAAAATAATGTAGAAACTGACAGTGTAAATAGTACTGTTGACATTGTTTTGCCAGATATTAACCAGGTAAGGGCTTACCTGTCATTGCTTGGTGGGTCAGATAGTCCACCACTCCTGACTTTGTTATGCCCACTAACTATACACCATCCAGTCCTGTATATACACCAACATCCCCTGCATACAGTCCCAGGCACAGTCCCATAAATATTATAAGTGACAGTGAGCATGGTTACACACCACCACAAAATGATAGCCCATCATAACTAGGGCATCAGAGATGTTTGATTTGCCAAATGATGACTCTGACCTGGAACATAACAGAGAAGTAGAACTTATCAATTTGGTGGGTGACTATGTAAACAGAAATAGAGTACCCATACAGATAATAGTGTCTATTTGTTTCCACAGGACAATACCATACATGACCTCAAGTGGGAGGAATACCCCACAGAAGCATGCTCAGATCATTGTGTGATACCAACAAATACAGACAAGTCATTTGCCAGGTTTTACTTGACCCATAGTCTGTGTTTAAAACATAGAAGTACAATAACCAATCTAGGCCCTTGGTTGTATTTGAGCAATAAGGTCAGTACACTGCCAAAATTGTATAAAAGTCCCCAGATTACACAATTCATAACACTGATGCATCAAAACATAAGGAGGGACCAAAGAGTCAAGGACTATCTGGCTGCATGTCATTTGGTTGAAAACAATGGTTTATTTACATTACTGATAAGGGTTGATGACCAACAATTCACTGGAATGTAGATATTGGACACAAAATTACATAGTAAATGATCATGTCCTATTTGGGGAAAAAACTCAGTACTACATACAAAGAGATTTTACAGATATGATTTATGACATACATGTTAATGGATAAAAGAAAATTATTGCACACATAATACAATTGTACATATTCTTTTTCCATAGTATCATTAATAAAATTTGTGCTTTCCACTGAATTACTGTATTTTTTACCCAACTGTATAATATGAATGTTTTTATTATGAACTTGTACTGTAAAATATATTACTGGGCCTGAATGATATAAGATGAATGTTTTTTTGTATATAGTTGTATAGTATTTTAGTTCCATCAGATAAGATGTCAATAAATTTGTCACCAAATATATGGTTTCTGTTTTTTATCTTTACAAAAAAATTAACCTGGTTATAGTATATTACCAGAAAGTAAAACTCATAATTCAATGAAAACTCAATAAAAATACAAGTAAAATAAAATCCATTAAATATCATAAGTCATTTGGTAAAATACAATTCTTAACTTTGCCTCACAGAATATACTGAGATTTTAAGTTAAAACACTTTAGAAAGAAAATTACTGAAAAGTTAGCATGGATTTCTAAATGAGAAAGTTACATTGTTGCACAAATATATGAGATATGCTATTCTAACTAAAAGAAAATCTCTAATCTGGGTACAGGGTATAGAATCAAAATGTTATCTAAAGAATTTATCTCAGGGTATGGAATCAAAACAGGGTAACTAATCAGAAATTATTTCAGGGTGTTGGATCCAATATAGGATTTTATTTTAAACATGAATTTAACAATTTTGTTTTAATTGTATGGTAATTAAACACCAATTGCAAGACATTTAGTGTATTAAATATACAATTACACACCTCTAGTAGAAATGTTGACCATTCCTCTTCACATGTCTTCAACTTCAATCAGTAATATCTTCCAAAGGAGGCATTTCTTCATTTTCTGATTCATCACCAAGGCATTCCACTTCACTTACAGTAGTAGCGCCTGTAACAGAATTGGGATTTGGAGAGTTATTTGGTGGGATATGTTCAAATGTGGCAATATCAGCTAGCATTGACAATGCATTTGTTGAACTTTGTGACAGTTCAGAAAAGGTTTCCTTTGTACAAGGAATATCAGCTGTGTTCCATCATGGCTTCCAAAGTTCTCTGGTTGATCAAATTTGGCTTTTTTGGTTTAATAACTAAATCATCACCAAAAGTTCTATTCTTCTTTTTCTTCAGGATTGCCAACAACACTTCATGGGATTCTCTCTCATGCAGGTGTATGAATTCCACACAACCTGTGCTATGTCCAATTGAAGCTGATGTACCACAACCACAACCATCTGGTAGGTTGTTGATGGTATTCAGATAAATTTTGTAGATTTGCTATTGTGCTGACTTCTCACTGATTGATAAATCAGCTCTGGTCTCAAGTATGTAGATGTTATCTGTATCATATCAAGAACAGCTGCTTTTGTGAACTTTTCTTCTTGGGCATTTGCAATCATAGCCCATTGTCAATAGTTTATGGTCAAAAGTGTAAGGCTTGAAGTACTTGTAGTAGTAGGTTCTATCAAACTCGCTGCTGTAGTATAACAGTGGTTTGAAACAAACATACTTGGATCTCTTGCTTAAAACACCACACATTGGTTCTTCTTCATCTTTGTTTATCTGGGTATAGGTATGATCTTGATCCCTGGAGTGTAGAGTTGAAATATCTACATGTAACATTTGAAAGGCACACTGTCTGATATCCATTATAAAGCCCAGTACTTGACCACAGGACAAAATCAGAAACACCATGATTTTTACTAATTTATAATTATTTATTGATTTTGACTAATTAAACATTTTACAATTGACAGAAGAAATTTTCACCCAATTTAGCCAATTTCCCTTCCCTCTGGTTGAAAGCTAAAAAGAAGTGAAAATACACTAAATAACTCAACTGGTTAAAAAAACCTAAATAATCAACCCACAATCTCTCACACAATCACACCAAATACACACAACCTTTAAAATACCCATTACAGATGTTTGACACAATTGTTATAGAATGACTTATATGATTTGACAATTACTTGCTTAAAGAACCAAATGACTGATAATTAGAACTAAATAAAAGGAAATTTGACAATTTGTTCAATTATCTCATGACTGGGACTCTTGGACCCCAGGAGTGAAGCAGCAAACACCATTTTCCATGCTATCCAGGTGGAAAACAGTCTATAACCCAAGGAACATAATATTAAACTAAATTATAATGAAATATTTAAATGGTTTAAGCAAATAGACACTTAACCAGTTTAACTAAAGAAAAGCACATGGGAAATCAAAGTCTAACTTTACATAGCCAAAAACCTACAAAAATCACCTAAAAATAGGCAAATGCCAATAAAATATAATAAAACTAATACCTGTGGTGTTATTTCTACCTTAAAAGGTGGTTGAGACACTTTCCCAGACCAGATGGAATCAGGTTTACAACAAGCAATCACCTCCTCTCTCAACCAGCCATCTTGCTTCACTAATTGAAACAAGAGGACAGCACACCTTATAAAGGCAGATCACCCCAATGTAGGTCACCCCAATGTGTGATGAAAATACAGATCAACCAATACATAGAGATGATTTGATGAGTAAGTGAATGGGTCAAACATATATCTTAGGAAAATAAAAGTAAGAGTTCCTACAACAGTACAATGATGAATCATGTGAAACACTACAGAAATACCATAGACCGATGCAGGAAATTCTATTGAAAACAAACCAAAACGTATGAATTGTTTGTAGAACTATAATTAAGAGTTTGAGAAGATATAGAGATGAATTATTCACAATAAAATCAAATGTGTAAATGGTGAAAAGAGGTGACTTAAGGTGACCCCAATCCCACTGGGTTACATACAGGTTCAGATGTAGATGAATCATCAGGGATTTCTTGACTTGTAGAAGAAGCTGCTCCAGTAACATCTGAATCTGCTTCACAATTGTTCTCAGTATCTTCATTTGTTTCATTGTTGTCCGCTGCTACAACACTAAACTAATCATCTTCTTTATCATCTGCTTCTTCTTCTTCTTCATTGTAGTTGGTAGGAAGTCTGTCTGGTTGTCTTCTTAAGACTACCCAGTCAAAACACCTGTGTTCATTGTGAATAGAACATGGACAATTAGCCAGTTTCTACTTCTCTAGAAAGACAAGTGATGTTTCTATGCCTTCACTAGAAATCTTGGGAAACATACTTTGTAACCTAAGTTTAAAGAAGTCTCTCTCAGCATGTGTGAAAACATCACCATAAAGGGCTTTCTGTTCTTCCTCCATAATGGTTTGTGGAGAGTAGGGTGAGTAATAACCATTTACTCTTATGAGAATGAGCATTAGAATTGTCTTACCATATTGGTTCAGTTTCTCTGATTCAGATGATGTTGTATTTGCAGTTCTGGTCTGATGTGTTCTTTCCAGAAAATGTTGGTAACTTGGTAACACCACTTGTGATGTCAGTGTTGTGGGGACAGTGTCACACTGTACATGATTAGCACATGGACAGTCTTGTTCTGTGTACCTGATTACTGCAACATGTAGATTTCTTTTCACTACACATGGTAGATTTTTGTAGTAAGGATTAATAGTGTTGTGACCTCCATTCATGGAGAAGGTTGTTCTGAATGACATGATAACTAAAGTCATCCAGATTGAGGGTTTCAGCATTTCATCATTTCTG
>CAXANZ010000073.1:2500-5000 GCA_963970385.1 Theonella swinhoei
TCTCCACCGTCGACGGCAAACGGCGGCAGGACAATGCAACCGCGCCTACAGTGGCCACGGGCAACCCGACCTCGCTCACCGACAGCACCCGTCTCGCACTGAACGGCAACAAACCGACGGTAGGTGCCTTCACGACCGAGCGAAACTGGGTAGTTGTAGAGAGCTTTGCAAAACAATTTTTTGCAAACCTCCCCCCCCTCACCACCCGATATAGGCAAGAAACGACTGAATTTTAGTCTAAGTTGGGGCGACGACTGAGAGTGTTTGTAAGATCGGAGCACCTGTCAGTGACAGTGTGTTTGTGTGTGTGTGTGTGTGTCTTGCCGTAACTCGGACCGGGAAGGTTGCATCGACACCTCCTTCGGTGAGAGGTGGTCACCGATTGTGGTGAAGGTGAGGGTGAGGTCACGTGACTGTCAGGTGGGTGTTTGACCATATATGGCGAAAAGTGTGACGGGTGAAGTGTGGACGCGTGTTTGGTTGCGGTGCTAGTGGGAGCGTGCAGGGGTGTGTTGCCGAAGGCATATTTTCATTTGGCGCACGTCCACAGCCGCAGATCGGAGGGGGCCAGTCCGTAGGACGAAGGGGGGGAGTTCCGGCAGGCCTCACTGGCCTCGACGACTGTGGCAAGGTTCTGCCAGGTGCGAGAAGGCGTGCAAATGACTGGGCGGAGTTAAGCGACTAGACTTGATGAATTATTAATTAACCCCTGGTTAATTAATTAGTTAATTAATGGGGATTGAATTGCATTTTTGGGTGGTTGCGGATGCGGGCGGGGTCACGGCAAGTCTACGGGATGTGCGTGTGCAAGTCAATTTTTTCATTTTCAGTTTCAATTTGCCGCTTCCAACGCCAATTTCAGCCGTTTCCTGGTATAAACATTGCTGCTCTGCACTGTGCACGCTGCCTAAGGGGGCATTTTGCGAAGGCGTGGTCTGAAAGGTGTCGATTCTACGACAACAAAAACACCACCACCACCAATGGCGACGGTACAACACAACAACAACAACAACAACAACAACAACAACAGCAACAACAAACAAAAAAAGGAAAAAGATTGAGACTACATCTTATTGTCCTAGTTTCAAACCGAATATTTCGTTGTAATTCGCAGCTGTTGTAAACTTTGCATCTGTGGGGAGCATGTTAATTGCGCTTTCTTTTCGCGGGTACAAAGTCCTCGTATTCTGGCAATCTGTGTATCGAAGAGCGGTAATGCGTTTCATCTTCCATACAACTCCACACGTTCGACACACTCTTTCCTCTGGAGGTAAAGGTGGTCTAGTGAGTGTATCGTCCTGTTTCAATGGCTAGCGAATGGCGACTTCTTCTGAACCTTGCAACTGCCGTGCGCAAGTGGGATGGTAGAAACAAATAAGTTGGTAGGGTCTCATTTTTGGGAGTGTGATGTATCCTGTCTCCACTTTTGCATATTGATCGTATAGACGTTCTCCGGCTCTAAGTGCTACCTCTGCTGGCTCTAGTCTGGACACTTCGTCGTAATTGGATAAATCGCAATGATTCAATACAGACCGTATATGTGATAATCACACAATGAGTTGAACTGTTGGTGTTTTCTATAGCAGGCCCACAGTACGGGGAGATATGTTTTTTCCTGGTAGAGTAACAGATCAAAGGCTAAAGTGTGCCAACGTATCGTGTGTGGCACACTTATTACATCACTAATTACGTGAGGCTAGTAAGGGAGTGGTTAGGGGTTGGGAAACCATTCAAGTGGCAACAGATTAGTTGTTGCATGGGCCCTCGTGCTCACACGGGATAGTTATATAACTGTGCCAACATATCCTGTGTGGCACTCGGGCCCATGCAACAACTAGTACTTGTGTGATGTTAAAGGACGTAGCCAATATTCAATATTTCCTCTTATTTTCAGTGGAATCCTGCCCAATTCTCCGTATACACCGATGTTTGTAGCTGATGATGGGACATTCCAGATCAATTAACAGAATTTTCAATGCATAAGCTCAATTTCGGTGTTGTTTGTTTGATGCTCCTCTTGGTCGATAATATTATCATGATCTTACCCGCACTGCTTGACTGTAGAGTACAGTCTAAGGTCACTAATGAATTGACAGAACAAGAGTGGGCTAAGTGGACGGCCTTGCCTAACTCGTTTGGCACATCTGGATGTCATATCCGACTACAGATGTTGCATCGCTATACATGGAAAAGCATGCGTATAGCACACTGGCCAAGAGGTATTAGAGAGAAGGAAAGCCGGAACCCTAATCTCAACAAACCGAACAATAACTATGCACAAGACGTATGACACACGACATGCACAGACTGGAGCAGGACAGCCTCCAGAACCGGGGCGGTGGGTTACAGATCTTTTGGCCGGCCAACTCTCCACACACACACACACACACACACACACACACACACACACACACACACACACAGTGTCCAAACTCCAATAAAATACGAACATAAACAGCCCAAATACACTCGAGTATGCATACAGCCTCTAAGCTTAGAA
>CAXANZ010000073.1:15000-17500 GCA_963970385.1 Theonella swinhoei
GGGGGGAGTTCCGGCAGGCCTCACTGGCCTCGACGACTGTGGCAAGGTTCTGCCAGGTGCGAGAAGGCGTGCAAATGACTGGGCGGAGTTAAGCGACTAGACTTGATGAATTATTAATTAACCCCTGGTTAATTAATTAGTTAATTAATGGGGATTGAATTGCATTTTTGGGTGGTTGCGGATGCGGGCGGGGTCACGGCAAGTCTACGGGATGTGCGTGTGCAAGTCAATTTTTTCATTTTCAGTTTCAATTTGCCGCTTCCAACGCCAATTTCAGCCGTTTCCTGGTATAAACATTGCTGCTCTGCACTGTGCACGCTGCCTAAGGGGGCATTTTGCGAAGGCGTGGTCTGAAAGGTGTCGATTCTACGACAACAAAAACACCACCACCACCAATGGCGACGGTACAACACAACAACAACAACAACAACAACAACAACAACAGCAACAACAAACAAAAAAAGGAAAAAGATTGAGACTACATCTTATTGTCCTAGTTTCAAACCGAATATTTCGTTGTAATTCGCAGCTGTTGTAAACTTTGCATCTGTGGGGAGCATGTTAATTGCGCTTTCTTTTCGCGGGTACAAAGTCCTCGTATTCTGGCAATCTGTGTATCGAAGAGCGGTAATGCGTTTCATCTTCCATACAACTCCACACGTTCGACACACTCTTTCCTCTGGAGGTAAAGGTGGTCTAGTGAGTGTATCGTCCTGTTTCAATGGCTAGCGAATGGCGACTTCTTCTGAACCTTGCAACTGCCGTGCGCAAGTGGGATGGTAGAAACAAATAAGTTGGTAGGGTCTCATTTTTGGGAGTGTGATGTATCCTGTCTCCACTTTTGCATATTGATCGTATAGACGTTCTCCGGCTCTAAGTGCTACCTCTGCTGGCTCTAGTCTGGACACTTCGTCGTAATTGGATAAATCGCAATGATTCAATACAGACCGTATATGTGATAATCACACAATGAGTTGAACTGTTGGTGTTTTCTATAGCAGGCCCACAGTACGGGGAGATATGTTTTTTCCTGGTAGAGTAACAGATCAAAGGCTAAAGTGTGCCAACGTATCGTGTGTGGCACACTTATTACATCACTAATTACGTGAGGCTAGTAAGGGAGTGGTTAGGGGTTGGGAAACCATTCAAGTGGCAACAGATTAGTTGTTGCATGGGCCCTCGTGCTCACACGGGATAGTTATATAACTGTGCCAACATATCCTGTGTGGCACTCGGGCCCATGCAACAACTAGTACTTGTGTGATGTTAAAGGACGTAGCCAATATTCAATATTTCCTCTTATTTTCAGTGGAATCCTGCCCAATTCTCCGTATACACCGATGTTTGTAGCTGATGATGGGACATTCCAGATCAATTAACAGAATTTTCAATGCATAAGCTCAATTTCGGTGTTGTTTGTTTGATGCTCCTCTTGGTCGATAATATTATCATGATCTTACCCGCACTGCTTGACTGTAGAGTACAGTCTAAGGTCACTAATGAATTGACAGAACAAGAGTGGGCTAAGTGGACGGCCTTGCCTAACTCGTTTGGCACATCTGGATGTCATATCCGACTACAGATGTTGCATCGCTATACATGGAAAAGCATGCGTATAGCACACTGGCCAAGAGGTATTAGAGAGAAGGAAAGCCGGAACCCTAATCTCAACAAACCGAACAATAACTATGCACAAGACGTATGACACACGACATGCACAGACTGGAGCAGGACAGCCTCCAGAACCGGGGCGGTGGGTTACAGATCTTTTGGCCGGCCAACTCTCCACACACACACACACACACACACACACACACACACACACACACACACACACGCACAGTGTCCAAACTCCAATAAAATACGAACATAAACAGCCCAAATACACTCGAGTATGCATACAGCCTCTAAGCTTAGAAAAATAAAGGCTTGGGACAATACATACATGTGCAGCCTCTAGGCTTAGAAATGGTAGAACAGCAGCTCACCTCACACAAACCCTCCAGCAGCAGAAAATGCAGGGAGGTAACCTGCCAGGCACTCAAAAGCTACTACTATCATGTCATCTGTGGTGGTGTTCCCATACATGTTTGTACATTGCACCTACATTTTTACATAGTCTCCCATACACGTTATGTACATTGCACCTACATTTTCACAAAACTAGAGTCTAGGTCTGGTAGTACTCAACAGCTGGCAAGCAAATTCCTTCTTGAATATGCATTTAATGTACACAGTCCCGATGGAATTGTACAAAATCACTACATATTCCACACACACCGCCGTACACCGTGGAAGTGTACCGTCGACGGTAGTGTTGGTTACCCACGTCGGGGTCGAAATATCGTGTACCCACATCACTGTCGAAAAATCACGTCGACGGTGAAGTAGGTACACTTCGACGGTGGCAAACTTTGACGGCATCCGTTGACGGTGAAGTGGGCACATTTCGACGGTAGTATCCGTCGACGGTGTAGTGGGCACATTTCGACGCGTCGAC
>CAXANZ010000073.1:27500-32565 GCA_963970385.1 Theonella swinhoei
CGGGTACAAAGTCCTCGTATTCTGGCAATCTGTGTATCGAAGAGCGGTAATGCGTTTCATCTTCCATACAACTCCACACGTTCGACACACTCTTTCCTCTGGAGGTAAAGGTGGTCTAGTGAGTGTATCGTCCTGTTTCAATGGCTAGCGAATGGCGACTTCTTCTGAACCTTGCAACTGCCGTGCGCAAGTGGGATGGTAGAAACAAATAAGTTGGTAGGGTCTCATTTTTGGGAGTGTGATGTATCCTGTCTCCACTTTTGCATATTGATCGTATAGACGTTCTCCGGCTCTAAGTGCTACCTCTGCTGGCTCTAGTCTGGACACTTCGTCGTAATTGGATAAATCGCAATGATTCAATACAGACCGTATATGTGATAATCACACAATGAGTTGAACTGTTGGTGTTTTCTATAGCAGGCCCACAGTACGGGGAGATATGTTTTTTCCTGGTAGAGTAACAGATCAAAGGCTAAAGTGTGCCAACGTATCGTGTGTGGCACACTTATTACATCACTAATTACGTGAGGCTAGTAAGGGAGTGGTTAGGGGTTGGGAAACCATTCAAGTGGCAACAGATTAGTTGTTGCATGGGCCCTCGTGCTCACACGGGATAGTTATATAACTGTGCCAACATATCCTGTGTGGCACTCGGGCCCATGCAACAACTAGTACTTGTGTGATGTTAAAGGACGTAGCCAATATTCAATATTTCCTCTTATTTTCAGTGGAATCCTGCCCAATTCTCCGTATACACCGATGTTTGTAGCTGATGATGGGACATTCCAGATCAATTAACAGAATTTTCAATGCATAAGCTCAATTTCGGTGTTGTTTGTTTGATGCTCCTCTTGGTCGATAATATTATCATGATCTTACCCGCACTGCTTGACTGTAGAGTACAGTCTAAGGTCACTAATGAATTGACAGAACAAGAGTGGGCTAAGTGGACGGCCTTGCCTAACTCGTTTGGCACATCTGGATGTCATATCCGACTACAGATGTTGCATCGCTATACATGGAAAAGCATGCGTATAGCACACTGGCCAAGAGGTATTAGAGAGAAGGAAAGCCGGAACCCTAATCTCAACAAACCGAACAATAACTATGCACAAGACGTATGACACACGACATGCACAGACTGGAGCAGGACAGCCTCCAGAACCGGGGCGGTGGGTTACAGATCTTTTGGCCGGCCAACTCTCCACACACACACACACACACACACACACACACACACACACAACACACACGCACAGTGTCCAAACTCCAATAAAATACGAACATAAACAGCCCAAATACACTCGAGTATGCATACAGCCTCTAAGCTTAGAAAAATAAAGGCTTGGGACAATACATACATGTGCAGCCTCTAGGCTTAGAAATGGTAGAACAGCAGCTCACCTCACACAAACCCTCCAGCAGCAGAAAATGCAGGGAGGTAACCTGCCAGGCACTCAAAAGCTACTACTATCATGTCATCTGTGGTGGTGTTCCCATACATGTTTGTACATTGCACCTACATTTTTACATAGTCTCCCATACACGTTATGTACATTGCACCTACATTTTCACAAAACTAGAGTCTAGGTCTGGTAGTACTCAACAGCTGGCAAGCAAATTCCTTCTTGAATATGCATTTAATGTACACAGTCCCGATGGAATTGTACAAAATCACTACATATTCCACACACACCGCCGTACACCGTGGAAGTGTACCGTCGACGGTAGTGTTGGTTACCCACGTCGGGGTCGAAATATCGTGTACCCACATCACTGTCGAAAAATCACGTCGACGGTGAAGTAGGTACACTTCGACGGTGGCAAACTTTGACGGCATCCGTTGACGGTGAAGTGGGCACATTTCGACGGTAGTATCCGTCGACGGTGTAGTGGGCACATTTCGACGCGTCGACGGGTACTACCGTACCGTCGAAGTGTAGCCACATCACCGTCGACGGGTACCGTCGAAGTGTGTCACCGTCGAAGTGTGTCACTGTCGAAGTGTACCTACTTCACCGTCGACGGGTACTACCGTCGAAATGTGCCCACTTCACCGTCGACGGGTACTACCGTATCGTCGAAGTGTACCCACTTCACCGTCGACGGGTACTACCGTCGAAGTGTACCTACTTCACCGTCCACGGGTACCGCGTCGAAGTGTGTCACCGTCGAAGTGTACCTACTTCACCGTCGACGGGTACTATCGTCGAAATGGGCCCACTTCACCGTCGACGGGTACTACCGTATCGTCGAAGTGTACCTACTTCACCGTCGACGGGTACTACCGTACCGTCGAACCGTCGACGGGTACTACCGTCGAGTGTACCCACTTCACCGTCCACGGGTACCGTCCAAGTGTCACCGTCGAAGTGTACCCACATCCCCGTCAAAGTGGTCACCGTCGAAGTGATGTGGGTACCTTCGATGGTAGTACCCGTCGAGGATTGAATTGGACAAGTACTATCGTCGGACTGTACCCACATCACCGTCGACGGTGATGCGGGTACCCCTTTACCGTCGAAGTGTGTCGCCGTCGAAGTGTGCCACCGTCGAAGTGTACCCACTTCACCGTGTTTGTAACCGTCGGAAGTGTACCCACTTCACCGTCGGCGGGTGCCGTCGAAGTGTGTCACCGTCGATTCACCACCGTCGAAGTGCACCCACTTCACCAACCTCGACGGGTACTTCACCGTCGACGGTTATCGCCGGTGTGTCACCGTCGAAGTGTACCCACTTCACCGTCGACAGGTACTATCGTCGAACTGTCACCGTCGAAGTGTTCCCACTTCACCGTCGACAGGTACTATCGTCGAAGTGTACCCACTTCACCGTCGACAGGTACTATCGTCGAAGTGTACCCACTTCACCGTCGACAGGTACTATCGTCGCACTGTCACCGTCGAAGTGTACCCACTTCACCGTCGACAGGTACTATCGTCGAAGTGTACCCACTTCACCGTCGACAGGTACTATCGTCGAACTGTCACCGTCGAAGTGTTCCCACTTCACCGTCGACAGGTACTATCGTCGAAGTGTACCCACTTCACCGTCGACAGGTACTATCGTCGAGTGTACCCACTTCACCGTCGACAGGTACTATCGTCGAAGTGTACCCACTTCACCGTCGACAGGTACTATCGTCGCACTGTCACCGTCGAAGTGTACCCACTTCACCGTCGACAGGTACTATCGTCGAAGTGTACCCACTTCACCGTCGACAGGTACTATCGTCGAACTGTCACCGTCGAAGTGTTCCCACTTCACCGTCGACAGGTACTATCGTCGAAGTGTACCCACTTCACCGTCGACAGGTACTATCGACCGTCGACAGGTACTATCGTCGAAGTGTACCCACTTCACCGTCGACAGGTACTATCGTCGAAGTGTACCCACTTCACCGTCGACAGGTACTATCGACCGTCGACAGGTACTATCGTCGAAGTGTACCCACTTCACCGTCGACAGGTACTATCGACCGTCGACAGGTACTATCGTCGAAGTGTACCCACTTCACCGTCGACAGGTACTATCGTCGAAGTGTACCCACTTCACCGTCGACAGGCACTATCGTCGAACTGTCACCGTCGAAGTGTACCCACTTCACCGTCGACGGGTACCGTCGAAGTGTCTCACCGTCCAAGTGTACCCACTTCACCATCGACGGGTACCGTCGAAGTGCACCCACTTCACCGTCCACCGTCGAGGTGTACCCAGTGTGCCCTGCCGCTTCACCGTCGACGGGTGCCGTCGAAGTCTCACCGTCGAAATGTACCCACTTGCCTCATCACCGTCGACAGGTAACTTCGACCTGTCGAAGTCTCACCGTCGAAATGTACCCACTTGCCTCATCACTGTCGACTGGTAACTTCGACCTGTCGAAGTCTCACCGTCGACCTGTCGACGAAGTCTTGCCTCATCACCGTCGACGGGTAACTTCGACCTGTGTCACCGTCGAAGTGTATCCACTTCACCGCAACAGGTACCGGCCTACACCGTAAACACCTCACCGTCATAGTCGCGGCAGAAGACGAGATGTACACGGACGCTCGAAAATGGAAGATCGTCAGGACATGCAGGGCTTAACCTCAGCGGATCGTAACAGCAAGGCCACTCTACCGCTTACAGTACCCCGTCCTATTGAGTCGTCTGCAGGAGATCTAGCCCAGAAACTGCCCAGTTGGACTCGCGGCGACGACCCGACGGAATTCTTCCTCCCGACGGCTGATCGCCGATTCGGCACGCGGGGTGCGGGCACCCCTACTCGGCTGCTCGCCTGCAATTCCGGGGGATAGGTGTCGTTGCTTTCTAGCGTGGATTCTGACTTAGAGCGTTCAGTCATAATCCAGCAGATGGTAGCTTCGCACCATTGGCCGTTCGGCCAAGTGCAAGTGCCAAATGTCTGGAATCAACGGTCCTCTCGTACTGAGTTGAATTACTATTGCAACGACGCTTCATCAGTAGGGTAAAACTAACTGTCTCACGACGGTCTAAACCAGCTCACGTTCCCTGTTAGCGGGTGAACAATCCGATACGTGGTGAATTCTGCTTCACAATAATAGGAAGAGCCGACATCGAAGGATCAAAAAGCACGTCGCTATGAACGCTTGGCTGCCACAAGCCAGTTATCCTGTGGTAACTTTTCTGACACCTCTAGCCTGAAACTCCCAGAGACCTAAAGGATCGATAGGCCATGCTTTCACAGTTGTATTCGTACTGAAAATCAAAATCAGCGAGCTTTTACCCTTTTGTTCCCCGTGAGATTTCCGTTCTCACTGAGCTCGCCTTAGGACACCTGCGTTATCGTTTGACAGATGTGCCGGCCCAGCCAAACTCCCCACCTGACACGGTCATCGACTCGGATCGGCCCCGCCGACGGGGACCTTAACGCCAGAAGGTGGGCGCGAGGCCCAGCTCCGCCTCATCGAATAAGTAAAGAAACGATGAAAGTAGTGGTATTTCACCGGCGCCGCGAGCTCCCACTATTCTACACCTCTCATGTCTCTTCACAAAGTCGGACTAGAGTCAAGCTCAAAGGGTCTTCTTTCCCCGCTGATTCTGCAAG
>CAXANZ010000074.1:0-22616 GCA_963970385.1 Theonella swinhoei
GTACATCACATCACACACATTGAACCAGTGAGTCCAGAAAGACTACAAGAGATCCATGAGGCCACATCCAAAGATCCAACATTGAGGCTGTTAGCAGAGATAGTCCATGAATGATGGGCCAAGACAGTCAGCGACTGTGCCTGCAGTATTCACTCATATTGGTACTTCAGAGATGAAATCACATGTGAAGATGACATCTTGTACAAAGGTGTCAGACTGATCATGCCCCAGTCTGAAAGAGCCTCGGTCCTCAAGGTGTTACACATGGGACACTATGCAATTGACAAAATGAATCTCAGGGCTAGAGAGACAGTCTACTGGCCAGGAATCAGTGAGAACATCAAAGTCACATCACAGATGTGACATCTGTGCAAGGTTTGCAAGAACTCAGCAAAAGGAGATGCTACAGTTTGTTGAAACACCTCAGTCTGGATGGGAACAACATGGTTTAGACATTTTCTCATTAAGAACACACACTATCTTCTAACAGTTGATTATTGCAGTCAGTTCCCCATTGTCAGAAAACTGCAGAGTCTCCACTTAACAAGTGTAATCAAACATCTCAAGAGATCTTCACAGAAATAGGTGTTCCTAGATGTATAGTCTCAGACAGTGGTACACAGTTCACATCCCAAGAGTCCAAGGACTTCATGAAAATGTGCAGCATACAGCATAGAGTCGCATCACCCACCAATGCACAGTCTAATGGACAAGTGGAGTGTTTTGGACAGACTATCAAGAATAGTTTACCAAAGCTACTGAAGGAGGAGAAGACCTACACCTAGTTATCCTCTCATACATCACAACACCCTTGAACCACAGTCTACCCTCACCAGCAGAATTATTGAACTCTAGAAAATTCAGATGCTTGTTGCCACTTCAAATCAAGCATCAAAGCCACACCCAACAATACAGGAGAGCAATGCAACATCAAAAGCACCAACAAGCAAAACACTACAACAGGAGTACCAGAGATCTACCCAGTCTAAAGACTGCAGATGCAGTACACATTCAATTAGTGCCAAATATGAGGAAGTGGGTCCCGGGACCATCATTGAAATAATCAGTACAAGATCATACTCATTGAAGACTCTCATAGGAGGAGTCTATGTCAGAAATTGAAAATTCATTAAAATCAGACACACAGACTCTAGACAGAGTCTCAAGACTACCCAGAGAGACATAGGATCAAATGAGAACACACACACGGGTGACCCAAAAGAGTCATCAGAAAGCCACAGAGACTCATAGAGTCAATGAACTTTATCTGGACAAGGAACACCCAGAGACTTTATCTCTAGTCTTAGTTTATTATTTTATTTTCAATATTAGGTAGAGTAGCAGTGAAAGCTTTCTGTCAGAGAGAGAGGGGAGATGTTATGAGATGAAAGACTAATTCACCTTTGAAATATTTGAACATTTGCATGTTTGTGCAAGTGTTAAATTAGACTGTGAAAACAGTTTGATGCCTGCAGTGCTTGGCAGTGAGATAACATCCATGTGAGAAGTATCAGATTGCAATGTCACACTTAGTAGTCATTATCTTATTGTGTTGTGTACTGTGTCTCTAGATTAAGAGAATCTGTCATATGCAAATTACTTCCTTAGTTTTGCTGGGTCAGTGTTTTAACCATCAGCACTCTGTTGCAAAGCAGACTTCCATAGGAACACATGCATAATAAGTTGTAGAAATGTACTCGTGTCAATAAAGTTGAACAAGACAAAATTTCTGATTTATGTTTACAGGAAACTCTTACAAGACCCCTTTGGATTTAAAAGACCCATGAAGATTCTACGAATTAAAATCGTAGGACATTGTTTTCCTACTAATAATGATGATTAGGAGTTAATAAAACAAATCTGAAAGCAGCCGTGTCGGGGTCGGAATCTCGCTGAAGAATGCCACGAAACAGAATAGCAGCGTTCCGTTACAAGTAAACAGGTGATGAGACAAGGAAATCAAATTTTTCATCACTTATCCATTAAGTGTACTTGTAGCCTGTTTATGTTCTAGCAACAGTACTTTTTACCTGACTGCTAAACCATACTGCTATCCTGATTGTCTGTAATTAGTATGGTTAGCAGTACAGTATAGATTTTGGAAAGGAATTGACAGTCCGATTTGTTATTGTAATACCAGGGAGGGTCTCTTGGCATGGAGGGTGGGTATCTGGGCATGAGAAAACTAGACGTATGAATCCCATAGGGGTTCTCCGACATGGGGGTTTCCTGGCATGTTACACTCCGCCCCGACACGAACCCGCAATAAGAGGAAAATCTGTCTTTCGTGGAACAATACTGTCATTGTGAATTTCTGCAGTTACAACTTACAAGAAGGACCTTTCGTCTCTTGTTGCAGATGGCGTATGGCAGAGATTCAGCATCACCATTGGTCGAATCTAAAGACCTTGTACGCTTAGCAAACCACATTTCCCCGAGCAGCACATTTCAAATAGGTATCACTTACCTGGGTTTGTCAAAGACCGAAGTGGAGTTTTGTAAGTCTAACGCTTGCTGTGAGGGCGGGGATGTTGCTCACATGTATAACTTTAACATTTTGGAAAAATGGAGGAGAAAAAAGGGTCCCCAGGGTACGAAGAAGGCTCTACACGATCTACTTGTCAAGGCTTCTGAAGCTGGAATCATGAATAGTTACGAATTAGGATTTCTGCACACTGAAGTATGTTAATTCAAAAGTTGATAAATTTTGTTCATGGCATTTTATGTAAAGTAAAATACTTGGCTTCCGATTCGTCGATCAAAGTGCAGTGGGAGAAATGTCATAAATTACGGAGTAATAAATTACGGAACACGAAAAGTTGCCAAATGTAAATTGCCAACTGAAAGTCCCAGTATCCCAGTTACATGGAGCCCTTCAGCATGCATTGTCTTGATGTCAAAGGGTAAAAAAGGCCTGAAAAATTTTTTAAAAAATAAATTACAGTGTTTTTTTCCTGTCAAGCTTAAGATAAATTACTTTGAATAAGAATTCCTAGCCTCTGAGAAGTTGTCGGGCAAAATGGTACAAGTCGCACCATCGTACGCACAGTGGGCGGCTCTCCTGGGCCACCATTGAAGTTACATACGGAATATCTAGGTGTTGGCTCATTTGGCATTGCCAAAATGAGCCTACATAATCATGATTCATGAAATGGATCCTAATATGAGATCGTGATTCTGGCTTTGTGGCATATGTGTCGTCTGTGTATGCTCCCCCTGGCCAGAGTATTAATTGCATGAACTTTATATTTTGCAGATATATCACATAATACCCCCAGCTAATGCACATGAAATATTTAGTTGAAATTACATGTACTTTTCTGCTGGCAGCCATTTTGCTCAAAATCTTAAAATGGCTCTCCTGTCTCTATCGTTAAACTTAGGAGCTCCATATGCACTCAGTCATAGACCCATTCTGGGGCTACCTATAGCCAAGGAATCGTTGATTTGATTTATGTAGGTTAATAGTTATAAATGTTTTAAAAATGTTACATTTTCAAGTTTGCATTTTCAAGATCTGCCATGAAATCCACTGGATTTCATGTTGAAATCTGCCAGATTTCTTTATGAAATCTGCTGGATTTCATGAAATCTGCCAGATTTCATTATGAAATTGCCAGATTTCATGGTGAAATCCACCAGATTTCATTGTGAAATCTGCCAGATTTCATGAAATCCACCTGATTTCATCATGAAATCCATTGGATTTCATGGTTAAATCTGCAGATTTCATTATGAAATCCACCAGATTTCATGGTGAAATCTGCTGGATTTCATTATGAAATCCACCAGATTTCATGAAATACGGTGGATTTCATGATGCCAAATGAACCAAGGACCCATGGTCCTATTTTTCCCAATTCAATTTAGTAGGCTGTCATATTTGAATAAAGAAAAACCTCCATTATTGTTACGATATGGCGGTTAGACTATCCTTGAAGTATTTGAATTCTCTTTGAAGTATTTGAATTTCACGGCATGTTTGTATTTCATTTAGGACAGACTGTGATGGCAGTTTAACACCCACTGAATGTGTGTTCAGCAGTGAGATAACATCCTGGAGAAAGTGTCAGATTGCCATGTGTCAATTAGAGTTCACTCACATATTGTAGTATTGTGCAAGTCACCCAATCATAATTAAGTAAATATCTCATATGTAAATTACCCAGATAGTTTTCTTGGGTCAATATTTTAGGCGGGAGATTTTAGATACAACTTGGATTCCATAGAGATAACATGTGAACATATTTGTAGAAATGAACAGATGTGAATAAAATTGATTGAAGCAAACTAATTCAGTAATTTCTACTTACGCGAAAAGCTTACAATTATCTTGCACAAATTTATGATCCACCGGTCTCACAGATAAGGGACATTCTGAAAGTGTAACATAACTGATCTTTTCTTCAGGCGCCTTCACCAAGAACACTGACACCTCCCATGTACGAGAATTTCAACAAGAAGCCCGTTCCTTTGCCTGTACAGTCCAAAAGGAACACGAGTGAGCAGCTCCAGGGTTCAGCTGCAGCTGTTGATCTCCCAGTAAGAAGTCATAGTGAGAAGAAAGTGTTTTGTACAGAATACGGAGATATCGACACTGCGAGATGTTTATATCAGGATGCTGTAAGTTTAGAACAAGAAATAAGTTTAATGTTTGTTACACAACTCTGAGCAAAGTGTCTACTTGTGATTAGTAGGGGTCGCAAGCAACATTAGCTGCAAATCGGTTTTAAGACATTTGTCCAAGTCGGACTTGGTCGCTTACAAAATTGTTACAATATTAGCAGTATCACCAAATACAATTTAGTGTTGTCATAAATAATCGAGTTTTCCAACAGTCAATACCTAATTTTAACTGTCAATCCAGCAGACTAAATTCCTATTAGTTACCGATAGGAATTTACTGTACTGAATTGTATGATAAATTTAGGAAAGTGTAATTTCCATTGTTAAATTTCTTCTTCTAGTGAAGGGAAGGAAGGCGTCGCCTTGACAATTCTAAGCCAGCAATGGACAGTTCTCGTACCATTATCCTTTACATAATTTGTTGAGAAAAGAAGTATAAACAAAGCTATCCATTGATTCACTGGATTAGTACTTTCACACCTTTCTCAAATTAATGTGCGTGTCACTAATACTGATTAAAGTAAAACGATTAAACACAAAATAATTCTTGGTTTTGCAGAATTTATCCCTAAATCATAGCCTGACGATTGGCACAGAACTTATGAACTGGGAGAACACCAAGTTCTGCAGACTATACTGCGGAGATACTGTCGTGTATGGCAGAAAGGTGGGGGATCCTGATACCAGACGTCCTGGATTCTACGTCTACTCCAGTGGAGGAATAAAGAAATCCAGATTAGAAGACTTTTGCAAACATGAGGGATTCGACAAAAGATGGCTTTATTGCTGTCACAATTTCGTCTAGGGAGTTCGTAGCTGTAGTTTGTCCACAATGCCAATGTGTACAATTGCTGGACATCGACGGTAAACAGTTCTTGCAAGCGTACCAAAATGCTAATGTTTCATGTGGACCTTTGTGCCAAAGTGAGCCAAACACGATGTATTTGGTTGCCAGGAGAGAGGGCCAAGATGTACAGTCATTTACATTCTGGACACTGGTAGTAAAAACTTTAGTGAAAGAAAGGTGCTCAATACCGACATTACTGGGAATGTTTCAACAATAGCTCATGTCACAGGCAAAACTTGTCTAATTATTCATGAAAGTGATACTAACAAAGTCATTGGAACAAGTGACAAAACGGGGCATACGCTTTGGCAGTTACAAGGAGTCATAAATGGTGCCTGGTACATTCCAAAAACGGTTACCCATTATTTTACTCACCAGACAAATGGCGTTGGTGGTGCCATCATTGTAGGCGATGGTTCCAGTAAAGTCATGGTCTTTTCGAGCAGAGATGGGAAATATAAGCACAAAATTAATGACGACCATTTAAAAAGTGTTTCAAAAATTGACTGCGCTGGGGAAATGTTAATTGTGCAACAAGAAAATAATGGTTCCATAGAATTTTTATTGTATCATATAAAATGTGATTCGAGTCACAGTGTAAGGCAACATAATGTTAACAACTTTCAATGACTTTTATTAGTACTTACCAATTTATGACAAATTTTGATGTGAATAAATGAAAACTTTATTTTTTTTTCGCTCTTGTCGGAGAACATGACATTTTTATTTGTAAAATTCGAAAAACGACCGAATACTAAAACTAGTTCCTATCTTTCCTGCACAGATAAACCATAATTTATTACAAAATTTAAACATAAATCAATTTAAATAGAAAGCAAAGGTGGGGTGAAAAAACGGTTAATGCTGAGGTAACTATGAATCTGCTAATCTCATATATTACAGAATTTAAAACAATTATAAATTGTTGGTAGCTTAACATTTACACTTGCAATCGAAGCACATAATTGGAAATTGTTAATTTAACTTACGCAATACATACACCTCTGTACAACACATTATAATAACAAAACTTAATTTATATTTCCTAATCAATGGTGGTACTCTTTTCTCATTTGTTGCGGTGAATGTTTAGAGTGCACCATGGAAATTATGCTTGGGAGAAAAGTATACTGACAACATTTTTACTTTACCTGCCAAGGTATTGGGTGCCTACTCCAATCAATAGCCAATCTGATCACTTTATTTTGTAAAGATTTCAGTCATGGTAAACACTATCTAATTTTATCAAATTACGTGGGCGGTATCGAGAAAAGAGTACTACCATTTAGTCCTGTGTCGTCAAGAGAGGCGATTGAATCTGGAAATACACGTACCGTCAATGTTCGGAAATTTGGTTCCTTGCCTGGGTCCCGAAGGTCATTTCATTGCCTCTCCGACCATGAGAGATCCCCTTAGTTCGACACACAATGCACCACCCATGACTCGTGTAAAATACTTGAAAATATTCACAACGAACGACTGTCAACCTTTTGTCGGTAATGCAATCAATAAATGTATGTCGTATGTACTTCAGATACTTGTATGACATGATGCAGAAATTAATCCATAGAAATGGAGACTGCTGAAGTTAACTGACGAAAAGTTTAGTTTCCAGGTGGAAGGGTCATAATTGTCACAGATAGATTTAAATTTCACACATGACTAAGATGCTAGCTCTTATCTCTGGTTTGGTGGGGGCACATACATGCCGTGAACTGTGCTGCATTAAGCATTAAGGCTTTCTTGTTTCAAAGGATAAGAACACTGCAAATCTCTAAAACGAGATTATGCCTGAGATAACCATTTTACAAATAGGATTCTTGCTCTTTACTGCGATCACTGTTTTCTTGTTCCTGATGATATCCTAATCTTGCCACTTTTATTGTGGATTTTCAGTAAACACAACTAGATATGTGAACCAGTACATAAAGTTGAAAATGGCAAAGAATGCAGGAAACACAACTCTCGACATGACATCTACAGCATAGGCCTTGTTTGTCTTTAGACGTTTAATTAATCTTCGAGTTCTGCAATTATTCATAACACTAAATAGTGTAAAACCGTCTAAAATCTAAACTTTTATAAATAGCTTCACATATTTCCCTTAAATAAAATTAAATCAAAAAAATTTAATGCTATTAATGACATCAAAGCTAAATTTCAGTGCCGATTTACTACGATTTGTAGATAACTATTTCTCCAATATCTTGGATATAAAGTTATCCAAGTAGTTGTACAATGTTCTACAACAGTCCAAACCACCAAATGAAAGATCCTAGTAGCCATTGGATGCAAACTGGAGACTAATACCCAATGTAAAGTCTGTGAAGAATCAGCACTCATCATATCAGGTTTTTGTCTGGGTTGTAGCCTAATTGTGCTACATTGTACTGCTATTTTACCGATAAATAAATGGACTTTCATCTGACTTGTATCAAGACTAAAATGTATGAGACTTTACCTGTATCTGATCTGTTTCCAGCAGCCTAGTTGTTTTAATTGTTCAGGGGAAATTGATGATCTCCTTCTGCCACGGACTACTGCCTGTAAGTTTAAAATGAAAATGTAGTAAATTGAATATCTAACTCAAAAACCATTTCACGAAGTCATAATGGTCAGGTAGTGAACATGAAAGAACATGCAGAACGCCATGTCTTAAAATTGTCACATTCAGTAAAGCATGAGGTGGTATTTCAATGACAATTTCCTACTCTCTAGCAATTATCCCTTGTGCATGATCAGAGTTGCACTTTTCAGAAAAAGTCTGCAGTCCACAGAAATGCAGACGACAGTGAATGCTTAGAAGTCATAGTAATATAAGTGGATTTAAATTTGAGATAATCCCGTGTCCTGGATCTCTTCTGGTAAGGATGCATATAAATGTCATACATCTGAGTCATAAGCCCTACAGCTTTCTTGTTACAAGCTACATGTTGTCTACAGTACACTTCACACAAAACACTTGCCTGTCTTGGTAACCCTCCTTCTTCATCATCTGAATCATCCACAGCCATAAATCTAGAGAGCAGCTCCTTCCCCATCTTGGCCTTGTGAGCCAGGGAGTTCACCAACGAGTATTCCAACATTGCGAATACAACCTAAGTGCATACATGTATCAGAAAGTTATGCAAAGAATGACTTATTCGATTTATGAAATCCTTAGTGGTAAAGCGTTGACAACTTATTTGTATTTTACCTCGCCATATTGCTATGACTATATCAGGGGATCGCAGCCAGCCCGCAATTACACCCTCTTACAGTGTGTTTACCCTTGTTGGTGAACAAAGCAGGTGTAGCACCAAAATTGACACCAGGGATCATGGTACGCGAGCAAGTTAGTGTGCAGGTGAGAGATCCACCTTGGCTTTAAAACCCATTGGGCGAGTCACCCGGTCATCAATGGCCCAACCAAATGGACCTTGTGTAACATAAACTTAGTTAAGGTTTTAGAGATACACATGATGCGTGTCTTGGTTTACCTACCATAACTAAACAGAAAGTCATCCAAATATCTATGGCCTTTGTGTAGGAAACTCGAGGCATTCGATTAACGATTCCAGATCTCTACAATAAAGGACTATTAATTTATAATATATCTCAAGGCTATGTCTCATTATGGAGACCAAAGGCTGATAGTTGGACGGACTATAAATCGAGATTCAAGTGGTTTAAACCCCATCGTTTCTTATTTGGAAATTATGTACAAAAGAGAAAATGTGTATCAGATCAAGACAATAGAAATTCTTGCTGAGTTATTGAAGAAGACAGTGGCGCGTACTGTCTATGAACTGATACTCTCTTCTTCAACTGCTCCCTTGGTAACTCGCTGGGAGTACAGCTTGTTTCCAGGAACTGAGATGAAACAAGTAGTTCATGAAAACAGTTAAAAATTTCAGTCCCACAAACGCCTTGTTCACATCATCAGATATTAATATTATTATTATAGTCAGCTATGTGATCGTTTCCCGTTAAAAAGGTAATTTTTGGTTTGTAAAATTGCAGTAACAGGGCCTTGGAAACAAAGGTGTTTCATAGATCCGTGCTCTTTGTTTCTGAGGCCCTGTTTCATCAATTTCTGCAATTTCAGCCACTGGACAACAGAGATTTGTCTATGCCACATTGGCATAGGCATATGTGATGGTTAGAAGACTGTTTAATTGTTCTGTATGTGAATATTTAGAGAACTTTAGGTGCTTGTGTGCGATGTTTGGGTGTGTATGCATTTTTTGCATCAATGGGTGAAAGATCAATGGGTCACTTTACCTGAGTTGATGTGGTAAGAACGGTTAGTAAGCCTAGAGAGATACGAGCTGCCACAGCCTCAATATCTATCCAGAAGTTCATCCATGACAAAAATACCACCATCATGCTTGGCACATAAATCTGCGTGAAAGGAACTTGTTTCATCAGAATGTTATTTTTTGAAATTCAGTTTGACAACGTGCATAGTTAGGCAATGGTGTCTTATGTCGTATCCTTACATATTCTAGTAGGTGAAAGATATTAAATGTTGTAACAAACAGCATTACTCTTGTTCCTACAATTCGAAACAATCCTCCTAAACAACATTTTGACAAAAAGGATTTCCCGAAAAACCTATAAACTGAAGCAGGTACGGCACCATAGATCATTTATTAGGGAATGAAGTTTTCTGTGATATTGCAATTTGCTTATGGAATTCTGCCCCTAAAATCCCACTCTTTATTTCTCTTTCAGTTTAGAACACATTTGTTAAAAATTTTAATCGAAATTAAGTGTCACTGTTTTACTGTTATTTCGTTACCTAAGAGTAACTCATGCCACAGCCTAAAACACACTCGCACGGCTGGGGTTCTATTGTCAGACATCGCAGAAGCGTAACGCAAAAGTTTTTGGTATTAATTTTTTTTATCCAATGAGATTCGAAAGATACTCGCCTCAATGAAGTAATAGATAAATAACCGTTCCATGTGTACATTGGCTTCTAGGCAGGAAAAATTCGCTGAAACCAGAAAAATTACAGTATCCTGTTAAAGGTATTTCGTTTACGGTGTAAATCACCTAATTACATTATAACATTGGATTGTAACATTGGATTACATTGTAATCCAAAAAAACAAAAAGTGTGTAATTCGCCAGATTGCACTGTAATCCACCCGGTAATCCCCGATTTACAAGTTGGAAAGTATGAAGCTTAGGCTCATCATCAAGTAAGGCCTTTCGTGTAAAACCAATAAAAGCAAATGCTTAGCCTTAGTCTTTTCCCTAACGTCATCAGAGAACAATTTGAGAGGCTGGGTTGTGCCATCATAAAATCAACCAATTTGATCTGTTTAGTTTAACAAGTCAAACTAGGCAGGGATTTTTTTGCAAAAACTCATGTGATCAAGATATTTTTATAATTCACATTTTGGCTAGTTAACTTAATTTTCCTGGACTTATTTGAATACATTATATTTTCATGCCCTGTTTTGCAAATCATATTGTTCTTATTTCAAGCTACGACTGGTCACTTAATCTGACTAAGTAATAACAATTTACTTGTCTCCATTGCTAGCCTAATGTGTCACGTATGTCTAAGATTTTATTTTCGAAAAATCTCCAACGTGCCGTTACTTCGATACCTTTCATCAAATAGTTCCTCTATTTATACCATCAAACATACAACAGATTGTTCTTACCAATATCACGTATGGAATTATCATAATTGCAGGAATATTTGTATGTGACCCCAGTAACCGTGAACTCAGGTAATGTCAAATGATCTGACAGAGTGATTGCTCCTCCATCCACTAGATGATTCCACACAAAGACCAGGTCGGTATCTGGGAAATTATCTGTAAAATAAAAGGGGTGGGGGCTACTTAAAATGATGCGTTGGCGGAAAAGCGTATCTCAGCTCAAGCTTTTATGCTAAATTCCTTCTAGCCAATGGGCGTCATTGTATATATGGCAACTTATTCATCAAAGCTTCACGTTGAGTGCGGCTGGCTTGCGAATCAAGAATTTAACACATTCCCTACTGTGGTTCGTACTGGTCCCATGGTCGTGTACTAAATTATAATAAATAAATGTGTTACTTACTGGAACTTAGGTAGAGTGGACAATCCTGTCGGTCCAAAGGAAATCTATGAAACTTCATTTCACACTGAGTCTTCATAACCAACCTGTATTCCAAAAGTAAAAGTTTTATAGGCAATATGTGACTATGTTCTTGACTGCACTTTCCATAACTATGATGACGTTCTTTCCCCTACCTCTGCTCTCCCCCACTACCCACAATTCTTGAAGCCGGTCTGCTGGTATGGTTTCGGGTATTCCTCTCCGTGTCAGTGTCAGAAGACCACGGCACTAATAGCAGGTTAAAAACCATTTATTATGAACAAAATTACATACAAAAGATGTGAATGCAATTCAGCCATGCTTTCATATTCTACATAGTTTTCCCTGATACTATTTGCACAGTGTTAGGCTGGGCTGTGGTTATGCATTTCATTCCCGAGGCTGAAAACGTATTCATCTGTGCCTCGCTCTCTAAAATGAATGTGTAGAATGGACTTCATGCTTGATTTCTACTATGATTCATTAATATTGAAACATTTGTAAGGTTTTATGAATGGGTACTCCTTATAAGGTGCTACACAATATCGTTATAAGGTATTATGCAATGCTGCTATCTCCTGCTAACTGTGTATTTCCATAAGGGGGGGCATAATAATACCCCAGTGACCCATAATTAGAAATAAAGGCCAAATCTGGAGCTGTTAAATCCCAATTTTTTTCAGATCGGCCGGAACATAATCCAACAAATAAAAAGGTGGTCTCCTTATTGACTACGAATAACAGACAAACTGTAACTGTAAGATTTTTATATAGCGATCACATAATACTAATGTGTAACCTGGTGATCTTTGGGTGATTTTGGGTGATATTTAGGTCACCTAGAGCACCTATTACACCAGTTATACATTTGGTTTTAATGTGAATACTTCATATCTTTATTCTGTCAAACCTTAAATTAAAGTTCTTTAATCTCTTCATACATTTATAGTTTTTTTTCAGCAAAATTCCCTGCATCGGTCTATGGTATTTCTGCTGTGTAAACACAGATTTACATTGTACTGATGTAGGAACTCTTATTTTGGTTTTCTATCATTGCATGTTTGACTATTTCACTTGGTGTAAAATCATCTCTGTGTGTTGGGTGACCCATCTTGCCATCACACATATGGGGGTGATCTACATTAGGTGGTCTGCCTATATAAGGGCAAATGTCCTATTGCTTTGCCTCAGTGAAGCAATATGGCAGGTTGAGGGAAGATGTATCTTATATTGAAAATCTGTTTCCATCCAGCATGTGTGAAGGTCTCAACCACCTTTTAAGGCAGAAATATCACCTTAGGTATTTATTCTATTGTGTTTTATGGGTGTTTGCCTACTTTTCAGTAATTTTGGTACATTTTAGGCCTGGTAAAGTTGGACTTTGTTAGACTTTCGTTTTGTCATGTGTTTCTATTTAGTTTTGTCAAACCGGTTGAAATTCACCTTATTCTTTAGTTAATATTGTGTTCATGTGGTTTTAGTATGTTTTCCACCCTTTCCAGGGTGGAAAAGGCTGTCAGTTTTGGCTTCACTGATGGGGTCCAAGAGCCCAGATGTGAGGTAACTAAATTATTTGTTCTATTTGGTTTCAATTATAAGTTATTTAAGTTTGCCAGTGATAGTTACATGTAATTCATTCAATAACCTAGTCAAATGTTTTAAATGGGAGTTTTAAAGGTTGTGAGCATTTGGTATGGGTGTTGGCATGAGTGTGGGTTGATTATTTGGGGTTTTAACTGGTTTATACAATTAATATGATAAAAACCCATAATTTAGGCTAACCCAGTAAAAAAGCAGATATTTCTGCCTTAAAAGGCAGTTGAGACCTTCTCACATGCTGGATGGAAACAGATTTTCACTCAGACATTCATCTTCCCTCAACCTGCCATATTGCTTCACTGAGGCAAAGCAATAGGACATTTGCCCTTATATAGGCAGACCACCTAATGTAGGTCACCCCCATGTGTGTGATGGTAAGATGGGTCACCCAACACACATAGATGATTTGATACCAAGTGAACAAGTCAAACATGTATTGATAGAAAACCGAAATTAGAGTTCCTACATCAGTACAATGTAAATCTGTGTTTACACAGCAGAAATACCATAGACCAATGCAGGGAATTATGCTGAAAAGAAGCTATAAATGTATGAAAAGATTAAAGAACTTTAATTTAAGGTTTGACAGAATAAAGATATGAAGTATTCACATTAAAACCAAATGTATAACCGGTGTAATAGGTGACTCTAGGTGACCCAAATATCACCTGAACATCACCCAAAGATCACCAGGTTACATATACCTTATCCAGATGTTACATATGGTGGTCCCACTGAGATGTCAGTTGAATGCTTAACTATTGAAAGACTCAAAATTATCAAAATTACTTATAAAATTGTTTAGATTGTCTAAATTCTTAAAATTAGTCCAAATTTCAAAATTAGGGCTTATTTTTGGTTTATGGGGTTGGGCTGGTTTTCTGAGTGTGGACTGGTTTACTGCCTGTTCTGACTCAGAAATGACATCAACTTCATCACCATATACACCATAATCAAGCATTCTGGAAACCAACCACATCATCTGTGTGTACCATCAGTCTTCTCCAGATTGAGAGAGTGGTGTGTCATCATTGGTTTGCCTGGGTCATGGGTCTGTCTACTGTGCCAGCATGCCAGATGTGCTAGAAGTGTGCCAGCATGCCAGAGGGTCATCCCAGAAGTGTCTGTACTTCCCTGGACATTTCCTGGAAGTTCCAGAAGTCCCAGATGTCCTGAAGGCCAAGACATTGTGCCACTGTGCCAGATGGCTCAAAACCCACAAGACTGTACTTATGGCTCAGATATATTTGTAATGATGATTTTGTGTGTTTTTCTCTCTCATGTGATGGCTTATTAGCTGTGTTTGTCACCATTAATTGTTTAAAGTCTATTTATAGTCTTAGTAAAGTCAGTTTTGTAATGGAAGACAATATGTTTAGTCTCTGTTGGTGTTTTATAAATGTACATTCATAAATCATACAGTTTCTTGATAAGTGAAATCGGTTTAATATGCTATATCAATTTTGCTTAGTATTTCTAACCAATAATTGACTTATTGTGTCCAACCATTTTTAGACCCTGCATGTAAATTCCTGATAAGAATTGTGTGATTTGTTACTTGCTTTGTCTATGTTTCATATTTGCATTGTTCTATATTACCAGGTATAGCCAAAGGGGTCAGGATGAATGCTGTGTGAGAGGTCAATGGCTAAGTCTTAGTTGCCAGTGGGAAATTGACTGATTGAATGTGTGTGTGTTTTGTAGTCAGTTGTCTAATTTTCTATTTTTCTGTTCATCTTTCAATATTATGGATATTCTTACTTAAATCCTCAGATTTATCCATGGTAAATCCTCATATTTCATGAAATCCATGAAATCTACTGATTCATGGTGCAATCCTCAGATTAATGAGGATTTCTACTGTGCAATCCATGGATTTCATGACAATCTTCAGATTTAACTGGGGATTTATCTAAATCCTCAAGTGGATCTGGAGATTATTTCATCTACTTTGTCTGGGTGTCAGTGTAACGTTTAGAGGTTGCCTTTTACACAACCTCTGTGTGTCCCACTTTCACTGCAGATGGTGTTTCTGAGAGCTGGATCTCTCAAAACACAAATAGATCTGAACACAGATCTGAGTGCACAGATCTGTGTTGGGTCAATCTCCTTTATTTTCTACTCTATTCATCAATCTCATCATGAAATCCTCCTGTTTGGGATGAAATCATCAGATTTCCTAGTAAATCCTTGGGTAAATCCTCAGATTGCATGGATTTCATTAAATCCATGGATTTATCAGATTTGTCTGAGTTTTCATAATTTTCTAAATTTTCATCCATATTTTCAATTCTTAAATCTAGTGATCCGGATTTCTGGAATTAAATCCTAAGATTTATTCATTATGTCTGTGTGTATTCCAGGATCTTTCACTATTTCTTCTGAGAAATTCACCTTGATATTTTTGGGCAAGAAATTCAATTACAATTTCAATTTCAAATTCCAATTCAATTGTTCTTATCACTGGTTTGATCGTCTTTGATCATCCCATGATCATACAGGCCAGTGGAGAGCAATTTTTCAAACTAAATTTACTCAAATTAATTGATATTTCATCTGCCCAAATTAAATCTTATTTTTCTCAGAATCATTCCTCTCATCACATTACAGTATGGTATAATCAAATCTTTCATTATTTATTTTTCAACATAATTGAATGGTGCTATTTTGGTCCATTCTATCATCTTTCAAATTGTAATTTTAGTCATAACCTTATCCAAATTTTCCTCCAGTTAGTCGCAGGGTTGGATAGGGTAGTTTTTTTGGGTCTCGTTTCGAGGATTTGAAATTTTCAGTGGCCAAGTCACCCATGCTGATTTCCTCCCCACCTGATGATAGGGTTTTGGGGTGGGTTATGAGTTTGGGAATTGGTGATACCTTACTCATATTTCAATCGCTGTGCGATGGGTAGGTAGGGAATGGTAGGTTACTGGTTAATAATTTGATTTGAATATTCTTTATTTAATTTTCATACTTTGGGTATCACTGTGACAGCGAAATCACATTGGTTTCCTTAGTTGGTATCTATTATTTATTAATGTTACTTTTGGGAACATTTGTAAGGCTAGCTATTGTAATTGGTTCCTAAAGTCATTTATTTTTAGTCATACAATTTATTCATTAATCATCACTAACTGATCAAAACTATCACTAATTAAGAGGGTGTACCCCTTACCCTATTTGCCATAACACAAACTAGTTTTGTTAATTCGGATGTTTTCTTGGGCGTTCAATGTAAATAGCTAGGACATATAATTTGGTTCTGTATAGCATTAGTATCTCTAATCTTAGGGAGGATAGTTCTATAGAAGACCAATGTCATATATGTCCACCCTTCATACTTATTTGATGTTTGTGTTTTAACACAAATGGTAGAATAAGTCATCCTACATCTTTATAAATTCTTATAATCTTAGACTATATGTGTAATTTATTCTTTTTCTTCATATTTGTCAAATTGGCAGAGTTTACTTTGACATTTTGGTTTCAAGTAATTCAAGTTATAAATTCCAGGTTTCTGTTCTGTTTTTCATAAACAGTCTCAACAGATGTTCTTGGTTCTTGCTGCTTAGTGAACCTAATAATGTCACTTTCTGCCATTTGTACAAACATTTTTGTTTCAATATATCCATAAATCATATATTATATATTGTTATTATATTTTTTGGTATATTCTTGATTATCATACATTACCCATATTTAATTCCTAAATTTCAATAATAACATTGTTTTATATTTTTGGGGGGTACTATTCCTAGTACCTATCTCCCAAAATCTTAAATTAAAGCTCATATCTGGTATTTGTCTCTTGGGTTAACATCATCCCAAGAATATTTCTGTTTGCTATTATTTTGTTATGTTTTGTGTTTCTTTGGGTGTATGTGTCAGTAAGTGCTTGATCATTCACACACAACCTTGTTTTTTTATTGGGATTATTTATTTTGGGTTTCATTATCAATTATTTGTCTGTTCCAGTGTTAAATGTGCTAGCATTTTACAACCATTTCTGGTTCTTTCATTAGAGTCAGAAATTTTGGTTGAACTTTATTAACTTTGTGTTGTTTTGTCTGGCAATGTTAGTAATAAATTTAGCATTGGTGGGCATCATGTAATTCCTGTACCTGGTTGTGATTACCCATCATGTAAGTCTTATTGGTGTGAATGATAGCAATGGCTCTGAATAATTTCTGTAGCCATGTAAGTCTATATCAATTTATGTGCTGTGGTTTGAATTAGTTGAGCTGCAGTATTGTGCTACTTTTCAAGTCCTTTGTGACTTGTGCATCAATGTGGCATAAGTCTCGGCGTCCTGGTTGTGAATTATTTATACCATCTATTTCATCCTTTTTGGAAAGGTTCAACTAGGGATTCATATGAATCATAGTATATTATTTCAAATTGATATGTGTCATGTCAGGTAGCATTGTTCATGAGGGACATCATCTTTTGATGCCATCTATCTCTTGAGAGATCAATGTCTGCCTGTTTCTGTGTGCTTGCACACGAATTCAACATGGCACATATTCCTAAATAAGTTGTGTTGTTCAGTCCATCACAATATATGATCCAGCCTTAAATGTTACCTCAACATGGTAGTGATGGAGAGCTGGTTTCACTCATATGGTTTCTCTAGTGTAGTTGGGTGTTTAACTATTGGCCGCTCCAGCATGCAGACTTATAGTGATTGGGCTGAAAATCCCAACATGCATTTGAATGGTTTTAAAGTTATGATATAGCTAACTTGAGCTACATGATGTAAGACATCCTGTGCTTTCATGGCTCCGGTGACTTAAATCATTAACTATGTATTTGTGTTGTCTCAAATTAATTTGAACTTCTTATTGTTTAAACTGGTCATTCTTTCCTGGGGTTTTTGCATTTCACTTCTAACCCTATGTCTGGAATTTAACACAGTATTGAGATGCAAGTCACATCTTCTGCCTATTTTAGAGATCTGGCTGTTTTGATGCTGTGTTTCATTCAGTGTATATAGTTGTATATAAGTTTATAAAAGAGATAAAGGTAACAACAGTAATGACAAGTGCTTGAACTTAAATGTTACACATAAAAATCCATGATGAGAAATGGCTATCTCATATCATTATCATTGTCATTTGTCATAAAATTGCATATATGAGGATGGAAGGTTATGTTTCCAGGTAAGATCGTGCCTAAATTATTTATGTATTTATTTGTTTAGTTATTTATGTGGATGACTAGTTTTGACAATAATCCAAATTCATATAGCTATTTTCCTGACTAGTTGTCTTTGTCTATTTATGTTTTTAATTGTATTTTGTCTACAATAGTAACTATTTATCATAGTATGTTCCATAGTCAAGATTGAAGATGCACATGTTTAATGTGCTGCCGAGGGTAGTCTACCAATGGTTCATGTTTGATGTTTGCCTGGTAGGGGGTAAGTAACACATTCTGTACTGCACCATGGTGACATGCAGACATGGAGGTCACTTGTGACACCATGGGTAGTGCGGCACAGAAGGCATAGCTCTTGGCACTTATGGGGGCCACATACATTGTTGTTGTACATATTACATATTTGCTCACTTCCCACTGTGAGTGTAATTATATGTGCAATTAACTGTGGTCTAATCATACATAATATTTAATTTATTTTCATTCAATTCATTTTCATTATTATTTTTATCATTACTCTCTATTTTCATATTCTCATTTTGCTGTAAAAGTGGTACACATTCAGTTGTGACACTGCTTTGAACAGTGAAATGTGTTTTCATTTATTTCATTCAATATTTCTGGTCTTGTGTTGTTTCATTCCTTTGGGGTCCACAGGCCGTTTGGTTGTGATACTGCATTCGGAATGCAGCACACAAAATTTTTTTTTTGGGGGGGGGGTATGTGTAACCTGGTGATCTTTGGGTGATATTAGGTCACCTAGAGTCACCTATTACACCAGTTATATGTTTGGTTTTAATGTGAATACTTCATATCTTTATTCTGTCAAACCTTAATTAAAGTTCTTTAATCTCTTCATACATTTATAGTTTTTTTTCAGCAAAATTCCCTGCATCGGTCTATGGTATTTCTGCTGTGTAAACACGAATTTGCATTGTACTGATGTAGGAACTCTTATTTCGGTTTTCTATCATTGCATGTTTGACTATTTCACTTGGTGTAAAATCATCTCTGTGTGTTGGGTGACCCATCTTGCCATCACACACATGGGGGTGACCTACATTAGGTGGTCTGCCTATATAAGGGCAAATGTCCTATTGCTTTGCCTCAGTGAAGCAATATGGCAGGTTGAGGGAAGATGTATCTTATATTGAAATCTGTTTCCATCCAGCATGTGTGAAGGTCTCAACCACCTTTTAAGGCAGAAATATCACCTTAGGTATTTATTCTATTGTGTTTTATGGGCATTTGCCTACTTTTCAGTAATTTTGGTACATTTTAGGCCTGGTAAAGTTGGACTTTGTTAGACTTGTTTTGCCATGTGTTCTATTTAGTTTTGTCAAACCGGTTGAAATTCACCTTATTCTTTAGTTATATTGTGTTCATGTGGTTTTAGCATGTTTTCCACCCTTTCCAGGGTGGAAAAGGCTGTCAGTTTTGGCTTCACTGATGGGGTCCAAGAGCCCAGATGTGAGGTAACTAAATATTTGTTCTATTCGGTTTCAATTATAAGTTATTTAGTTTGCCAGTGATAGTCACATGTAATTCATTCAATAACCTAGTCAAAATGTTTTAAATGGGAGTTTTAAAGGTTGTGAGCATTTGGTATGGGTGTTGGCATGAGTGTGGGTTGATTATTTGGGGTTTTATCTGTTTAGACATTGCTTTGATATTTGTTATTTCTATTGTAGCTTTTTACTGGTTAGCCTAAAATGGGTTTTTATCATATTAATTGTATAAATCAGTTAGATCATATTTCTATGAAATACAGTCATTTATTGACTAAATCTTACTTATATTTGGTATTTAAAACTGGTTATTAATCTAATTCATAATTTTAATGCATTTACAATGGAGTTTGTGACTAAATTGTTAAATGTGATTTTCTGGACTTATAAATAAATTATTCAATTCTAATATTCTAGTTTAATACTTTAATGCAGTTTATTGGTTTTATAACTTAAATTGTTTAGATTCTAATATCATGGCTAATTGATTCAATGCATTTAAACCACATAAACTATGGGTTTAGGTTTAGACCGTTGGTCTTTCATATGGTCAGAGCATTCAATAAAGCTCATGTCTTATTCATCCTAAATTCTAAATTAGTCTCAAAATCACCTTAATCAAATCACCTGAAATTAACTGAAATTAAACCATTCATTAAGACATGGCTGAGACTGATGTATTATATGAATTTGGCTGAGACCCAGGGTTTTCTAGTTTGGTTTCTAACCCTGACAGTTCTCATATGTTACATATGTATGTTCTAGACCACTTTACAATGATGTGCAGCCAAGCCAGTCACTTTCACTGTGTCATGCCAGTATGAGAGGGAGCCACCCTCTCCCAGATCAACTCTCTGGGGAGCATACTGGTTGCATACCTCAAGCAGTAAGCAGATCCTCTTCATACAATCGCCTTCATTGCTGCCATTCACACACATCACACATGGTAACTGCAGATAGAAGTACAGTGGTTTTGCATGTTCCAAAGGTCCACACGTGTTCTTTTATGTGCACCAATTACATAGACATGATAGCACACATCCTGCCTTTTAACGAGTTGGGAAGTACTCTGGGATCCTCTTGTATGTTCATAGAACATAAACCATAGTGGAACACGACAGGTGGCAATCACATCTTTAGCAGCCAGCACAGTATCTTGGACGGTCACCCATCCTAGTATCAACTGGGCTTGTGGTTGCTTAACTTTCTGATCGGACCGCAGATGGTCGCACCTTGTCAACGAGGCACCTTGGTATAACAAACAGTACAAACAATCTCTATCGATAAGCAACAATAGGGATCACGGAAACAATGACGTGTTCAATGAAATGAGTCAATAAGCTAAAAATACAATCATTTCAGCAAAACGGTGTACCAACGTACTTTTGGGAAAAGATGATGGTGCCATTCGGGTGAAGTCTTAACATCACATTTGGCTCTGTGTTTTCTATGCGTAACGCTCCTCTCTCATTCACAAAATATAAATCAGGTTTCCAAAATTTTGGGAGGTTCGGTTTATTCTCTGCAGCTTCGGACGCAATTTGTGAAATCTCTGTAAAGTAAAAAAAAAAAACAGTAGTTTTACGTTAATATAATTGGATAGTAAAGGAAGTTTTTAGTGATTATGGTCAGAATGATTTTTTTGTTATCATTTCAAATTTACAGTTTCTTTAATCACGCATGTGCACACGGTTGACATGTTCCCAGTGAGTCGATGAGCTTGACAAGAAATGAAGAACTGTGTTTACCTTGAAATACTGCATCCATGTAATGAAAAACCAGATACTGGTCAGGTGGCAACCCTGGTTTGTACCTCGAGTATACCAATCTCCAATCTACCCAGGTAGCTCGCAGGATTACTGTAATTTAACACTCTAAAATATCAAATTTTAAAAATTAGAGAGAACCTGTATAGGCAGCAGGTGAATTTTCACATGAAAAGATGTGAAAAGAGCGATCCCTCCACAAATTACCCATATTTGGCAAGTGTACATTGAGGCTTTACGGCACAGCCAAACACTGTAGTGCATCTTTGAATTGCCAAAGGCAACAACCAGTATATAGCAAATATTATGCTAACAGAATTACTAGATGTTATTGCATGTTGTTACTTGGAAAGGAACTAAGCATCCAATATTTTAATTGAAAGAATAGCATTTGTGTGCAATGCTAGTGTAAAAATTCTAGTACCTGATCGAGTTCATCCACAGAAGGAATACCAGCGACGTAAATATCTATGTAAATCTGGGTGGTTCACTACCTGATGTCCAAATGTAAAATCAAAGTTTATTCACATTTAAATTGCTCAGATTTGGCCGGCATTTGGCTGTTTAATAGTCCTTCCAAATCTCATAAACATTCCATGAAAAGCGTTTACAGTTCTTGTTATTTATCGAATTTCGGCTAAACTAGAACCATTGCAAAAACTTGTGATAAGTAAACAGATTTTAATTTTCACCTTTAAAAAAATGTATTCAAAAGCGGTGTCTATTTGTTTTATAAAATAGACCTAAAATACTCGAGGCATTTACCACCCCACACCCCATACCACAATGGGGACTTCTGCCAATAGCATAGACAATTTTTATTTTTATTTTATTTTCTGTGATAAAGATAGAAGTGATCATGCATACTCACACCCCGCACCCCACATCCGTAGGATAACCTATCCTTTCATAGAAATTTCAAATCATACCATACTTCCACAGGAAGTCACATGTTTTCATGTGTCAAAGGTCAGTTTAGAAATTGCCTGGTTTATACTCTCGACTGTAGTCTACACTTTCGGTAGACAATAA
>CAXANZ010000075.1:5000-7500 GCA_963970385.1 Theonella swinhoei
GTGATTTTGTACAATTCCATCGGGACTGTGTACATTAAATGCATATTCAAGAAGGAATTTGCTTGCCAGCTGTTGAGTACTACCAGACCTAGACTCTAGTTTTGTGAAAATGTAGGTGCAATGTACATAACGTGTATGGGAGACTATGTAAAAATGTAGGTGCAATGTACAAACATGTATGGGAACACCACCACAGATGACATGATAGTAGTAGCTTTTGAGTGCCTGGCAGGTTACCTCCCTGCATTTTCTGCTGCTGGAGGGTTTGTGTGAGGTGAGCTGCTGTTCTACCATTTCTAAGCCTAGAGGCTGCACATGTATGTATTGTCCCAAGCCTTTATTTTTCTAAGCTTAGAGGCTGTATGCATACTCGAGTGTATTTGGGCTGTTTATGTTCGTATTTTATTGGAGTTTGGACACTGTGCGTGTGTGTGTGTGTGTGTGTGTGTGTGTGTGTGTGTGTGTGTGGAGAGTTGGCCGGCCAAAAGATCTGTAACCCACCGCCCCGGTTCTGGAGGCTGTCCTGCTCCAGTCTGTGCATGTCGTGTGTCATACGTCTTGTGCATAGTTATTGTTCGGTTTGTTGAGATTAGGGTTCCGGCTTTCCTTCTCTCTAATACCTCTTGGCCAGTGTGCTATACGCATGCTTTTCCATGTATAGCGATGCAACATCTGTAGTCGGATATGACATCCAGATGTGCCAAACGAGTTAGGCAAGGCCGTCCACTTAGCCCACTCTTGTTCTGTCAATTCATTAGTGACCTTAGACTGTACTCTACAGTCAAGCAGTGCGGGTAAGATCATGATAATATTATCGACCAAGAGGAGCATCAAACAAACAACACCGAAATTGAGCTTATGCATTGAAAATTCTGTTAATTGATCTGGAATGTCCCATCATCAGCTACAAACATCGGTGTATACGGAGAATTGGGCAGGATTCCACTGAAAATAAGAGGAAATATCGAATATTGGCTACGTCCTTTAACATCACACAAGTACTAGTTGTTGCATGGGCCCGAGTGCCACACAGGATATGTTGGCACAGTTATATAACTATCCCGTGTGAGCACGAGGGCCCATGCAACAACTAATCTGTTGCCACTTGAATGGTTTCCCAACCCCTAACCACTCCCTTACTAGCCTCACGTAATTAGTGATGTAATAAGTGTGCCACACACGATACGTTGGCACACTTTAGCCTTTGATCTGTTACTCTACCAGGAAAAAACATATCTCCCCGTACTGTGGGCCTGCTATAGAAAACACCAACAGTTCAACTCATTGTGTGATTATCACATATACGGTCTGTATTGAATCATTGCGATTTATCCAATTACGACGAAGTGTCCAGACTAGAGCCAGCAGAGGTAGCACTTAGAGCCGGAGAACGTCTATACGATCAATATGCAAAAGTGGAGACAGGATACATCACACTCCCAAAAATGAGACCCTACCAACTTATTTGTTTCTACCATCCCACTTGCGCACGGCAGTTGCAAGGTTCAGAAGAAGTCGCCATTCGCTAGCCATTGAAACAGGACGATACACTCACTAGACCACCTTTACCTCCAGAGGAAAGAGTGTGTCGAACGTGTGGAGTTGTATGGAAGATGAAACGCATTACCGCTCTTCGATACACAGATTGCCAGAATACGAGGACTTTGTACCCGCGAAAAGAAAGCGCAATTAACATGCTCCCCACAGATGCAAAGTTTACAACAGCTGCGAATTACAACGAAATATTCGGTTTGAAACTAGGACAATAAGATGTAGTCTCAATCTTTTTCCTTTTTTTGTTTGTTGTTGCTGTTGTTGTTGTTGTTGTTGTTGTTGTTGTGTTGTACCGTCGCCATTGGTGGTGGTGGTGTTTTTGTTGTCGTAGAATCGACACCTTTCAGACCACGCCTTCGCAAAATGCCCCCTTAGGCAGCGTGCACAGTGCAGAGCAGCAATGTTTATACCAGGAAACGGCTGAAATTGGCGTTGGAAGCGGCAAATTGAAACTGAAAATGAAAAAATTGACTTGCACACGCACATCCCGTAGACTTGCCGTGACCCCGCCCGCATCCGCAACCACCCAAAAATGCAATTCAATCCCCATTAATTAACTAATTAATTAACCAGGGGTTAATTAATAATTCATCAAGTCTAGTCGCTTAACTCCGCCCAGTCATTTGCACGCCTTCTCGCACCTGGCAGAACCTTGCCACAGTCGTCGAGGCCAGTGAGGCCTGCCGGAACTCCCCCCCTTCGTCCTACGGACTGGCCCCCTCCGATCTGCGGCTGTGGACGTGCGCCAAATGAAAATATGCCTTCGGCAACACACCCCTGCACGCTCCCACTAGCACCGCAACCAAACACGCGTCCACACTTCACCCGTCACACTTTTCGCCATATATGGTCAAACACCCACCTGACAGTCACGTGACCTCACCCTCACCTTCACCACAATCGGTGACCACCTCTCACCGAAGGAGGTGTCGATGCAACCTTCCCG
>CAXANZ010000075.1:15000-20000 GCA_963970385.1 Theonella swinhoei
CGACGGTGACAGTTCGACGATAGTGCCTGTCGACGGTGAAGTGGGTACACTTCGACGATAGTACCTGTCGACGGTGAAGTGGGTACACTTCGACGATAGTACCTGTCGACGGTCGATAGTACCTGTCGACGGTGAAGTGGGTACACTTCGACGATAGTACCTGTCGACGGTCGATAGTACCTGTCGACGGTGAAGTGGGTACACTTCGACGATAGTACCTGTCGACGGTGAAGTGGGTACACTTCGACGATAGTACCTGTCGACGGTCGATAGTACCTGTCGACGGTGAAGTGGGTACACTTCGACGATAGTACCTGTCGACGGTGAAGTGGGAACACTTCGACGGTGACAGTTCGACGATAGTACCTGTCGACGGTGAAGTGGGTACACTTCGACGATAGTACCTGTCGACGGTGAAGTGGGTACACTTCGACGGTGACAGTGCGACGATAGTACCTGTCGACGGTGAAGTGGGTACACTTCGACGATAGTACCTGTCGACGGTGAAGTGGGTACACTTCGACGATAGTACCTGTCGACGGTGAAGTGGGTACACTTCGACGATAGTACCTGTCGACGGTGAAGTGGGTACACTTCGACGATAGTACCTGTCGACGGTGAAGTGGGAACACTTCGACGGTGACAGTTCGACGATAGTACCTGTCGACGGTGAAGTGGGTACACTTCGACGGTGACACACCGGCGATAACCGTCGACGGTGAAGTACCCGTCGAGGTTGGTGAAGTGGGTGCACTTCGACGGTGGTGAATCGACGGTGACACACTTCGACGGCACCCGTCGACGGTGAAGTGGGTACACTTCCGACGGTTACAAACACGGTGAAGTGGGTACACTTCGACGGTGGCACACTTCGACGGCGACACACTTCGACGGTAAAGGGGTACCCGCATCACCGTCGACGGTGATGTGGGTACAGTCCGACGATAGTACTTGTCCAATTCAATCCTCGACGGGTACTACCATCGAAGGTACCCACATCACTTCGACGGTGACCACTTTGACGGGGATGTGGGTACACTTCGACGGTGACACTTGGACGGTACCCGTGGACGGTGAAGTGGGTACACTCGACGGTAGTACCCGTCGACGGTTCGACGGTACGGTAGTACCCGTCGACGGTGAAGTAGGTACACTTCGACGATACGGTAGTACCCGTCGACGGTGAAGTGGGCCCATTTCGACGATAGTACCCGTCGACGGTGAAGTAGGTACACTTCGACGGTGACACACTTCGACGCGGTACCCGTGGACGGTGAAGTAGGTACACTTCGACGGTAGTACCCGTCGACGGTGAAGTGGGTACACTTCGACGATACGGTAGTACCCGTCGACGGTGAAGTGGGCACATTTCGACGGTAGTACCCGTCGACGGTGAAGTAGGTACACTTCGACAGTGACACACTTCGACGGTGACACACTTCGACGGTACCCGTCGACGGTGATGTGGCTACACTTCGACGGTACGGTAGTACCCGTCGACGCGTCGAAATGTGCCCACTACACCGTCGACGGATACTACCGTCGAAATGTGCCCACTTCACCGTCAACGGATGCCGTCAAAGTTTGCCACCGTCGAAGTGTACCTACTTCACCGTCGACGTGATTTTTCGACAGTGATGTGGGTACACGATATTTCGACCCCGACGTGGGTAACCAACACTACCGTCGACGGTACACTTCCACGGTGTACGGCGGTGTGTGTGGAATATGTAGTGATTTTGTACAATTCCATCGGGACTGTGTACATTAAATGCATATTCAAGAAGGAATTTGCTTGCCAGCTGTTGAGTACTACCAGACCTAGACTCTAGTTTTGTGAAAATGTAGGTGCAATGTACATAACGTGTATGGGAGACTATGTAAAAATGTAGGTGCAATGTACAAACATGTATGGGAACCACCACAGATGACATGATAGTAGTAGCTTTTGAGTGCCTGGCAGGTTACCTCCCTGCATTTTCTGCTGCTGGAGGGTTTGTGTGAGGTGAGCTGCTGTTCTACCATTTCTAAGCCTAGAGGCTGCACATGTATGTATTGTCCCAAGCCTTTATTTTTCTAAGCTTAGAGGCTGTATGCATACTCGAGTGTATTTGGGCTGTTTATGTTCGTATTTTATTGGAGTTTGGACACTGTGCGTGTGTGTGTGTGTGTGTGTGTGTGTGTGTGTGTGTGTGTGTGTGGAGAGTTGGCCGGCCAAAAGATCTGTAACCCACCGCCCCGGTTCTGGAGGCTGTCCTGCTCCAGTCTGTGCATGTCGTGTGTCATACGTCTTGTGCATAGTTATTGTTCGGTTTGTTGAGATTAGGGTTCCGGCTTTCCTTCTCTCTAATACCTCTTGGCCAGTGTGCTATACGCATGCTTTTCCATGTATAGCGATGCAACATCTGTAGTCGGATATGACATCCAGATGTGCCAAACGAGTTAGGCAAGGCCGTCCACTTAGCCCACTCTTGTTCTGTCAATTCATTAGTGACCTTAGACTGTACTCTACAGTCAAGCAGTGCGGGTAAGATCATGATAATATTATCGACCAAGAGGAGCATCAAACAAACAACACCGAAATTGAGCTTATGCATTGAAAATTCTGTTAATTGATCTGGAATGTCCCATCATCAGCTACAAACATCGGTGTATACGGAGAATTGGGCAGGATTCCACTGAAAATAAGAGGAAATATCGAATATTGGCTACGTCCTTTAACATCACACAAGTACTAGTTGTTGCATGGGCCCGAGTGCCACACAGGATATGTTGGCACAGTTATATAACTATCCCGTGTGAGCACGAGGGCCCATGCAACAACTAATCTGTTGCCACTTGAATGGTTTCCCAACCCCTAACCACTCCCTTACTAGCCTCACGTAATTAGTGATGTAATAAGTGTGCCACACACGATACGTTGGCACACTTTAGCCTTTGATCTGTTACTCTACCAGGAAAAAACATATCTCCCCGTACTGTGGGCCTGCTATAGAAAACACCAACAGTTCAACTCATTGTGTGATTATCACATATACGGTCTGTATTGAATCATTGCGATTTATCCAATTACGACGAAGTGTCCAGACTAGAGCCAGCAGAGGTAGCACTTAGAGCCGGAGAACGTCTATACGATCAATATGCAAAAGTGGAGACAGGATACATCACACTCCCAAAAATGAGACCCTACCAACTTATTTGTTTCTACCATCCCACTTGCGCACGGCAGTTGCAAGGTTCAGAAGAAGTCGCCATTCGCTAGCCATTGAAACAGGACGATACACTCACTAGACCACCTTTACCTCCAGAGGAAAGAGTGTGTCGAACGTGTGGAGTTGTATGGAAGATGAAACGCATTACCGCTCTTCGATACACAGATTGCCAGAATACGAGGACTTTGTACCCGCGAAAAGAAAGCGCAATTAACATGCTCCCCACAGATGCAAAGTTTACAACAGCTGCGAATTACAACGAAATATTCGGTTTGAAACTAGGACAATAAGATGTAGTCTCAATCTTTTTCCTTTTTTTGTTTGTTGTTGCTGTTGTTGTTGTTGTTGTTGTTGTTGTTGTGTTGTACCGTCGCCATTGGTGGTGGTGGTGTTTTTGTTGTCGTAGAATCGACACCTTTCAGACCACGCCTTCGCAAAATGCCCCCTTAGGCAGCGTGCACAGTGCAGAGCAGCAATGTTTATACCAGGAAACGGCTGAAATTGGCGTTGGAAGCGGCAAATTGAAACTGAAAATGAAAAAATTGACTTGCACACGCACATCCCGTAGACTTGCCGTGACCCCGCCCGCATCCGCAACCACCCAAAAATGCAATTCAATCCCCATTAATTAACTAATTAATTAACCAGGGGTTAATTAATAATTCATCAAGTCTAGTCGCTTAACTCCGCCCAGTCATTTGCACGCCTTCTCGCACCTGGCAGAACCTTGCCACAGTCGTCGAGGCCAGTGAGGCCTGCCGGAACTCCCCCCCTTCGTCCTACGGACTGGCCCCCTCCGATCTGCGGCTGTGGACGTGCGCCAAATGAAAATATGCCTTCGGCAACACACCCCTGCACGCTCCCACTAGCACCGCAACCAAACACGCGTCCACACTTCACCCGTCACACTTTTCGCCATATATGGTCAAACACCCACCTGACAGTCACGTGACCTCACCCTCACCTTCACCACAATCGGTGACCACCTCTCACCGAAGGAGGTGTCGATGCAACCTTCCCGGTCCGAGTTACGGCAAGACACACACACACACACACACACAAACACACTGTCACTGACAGGTGCTCCGATCTTACAAACACTCTCAGTCGTCGCCCCAACTTAGACTAAAATTCAGTCGTTTCTTGCCTATATCGGGTGGTGAGGGGGGGGAGGTTTGCAAAAAATTGTTTTGCAAAGCTCTCTACAACTACCCAGTTTCGCTCGGTCGTGAAGGCACCTACCGTCGGTTTGTTGCCGTTCAGTGCGAGACGGGTGCTGTCGGTGAGCGAGGTCGGGTTGCCCGTGGCCACTGTAGGCGCGGTTGCATTGTCCTGCCGCCGTTTGCCGTCGACGGTGGAGAGTGTACGGCTTTCCTCGGCATTTTGGGGCCGGGTGAGAGTCGTCGGTCTCGTCAGATTCTTGTGTACGGGGAGTTTCTGTTCGGATGCACGTTGTTGCCCCACACTGGTGTGGCAGTGCCGTTGGTCGGAGTGTGGTCTGTGTGCGTCGGTTCCGTGCTCTGAGCGAGCACCCGGGGCCCGTGGTGGCCTGCAGGCGTCCTAGTCGTCTTAACGACGGCGATTTTGCGACGCCTGGTGGCCAGGAGGTGTATTGTCTTGAGGGAGGCGAGTCCGGTTTCGTACGACGGTAGGGTGTTGGTGGCTTTCCCTGCCGAGCGTTGAGAGACGTCGAAGTCGCTCCGGCCGCCCGCCAGCGGGTGGTCGGTTGCCTTCGTGGAACGGCACCGTCGGGAGTGGGAGTGGCCGGGTGGGCTTCCCCCCCGACGA
>CAXANZ010000075.1:27500-30408 GCA_963970385.1 Theonella swinhoei
AATCGACGGTGACACACTTCGACGGCACCCGTCGACGGTGAAGTGGGTACACTTCCGACGGTTACAAACACGGTGAAGTGGGTACACTTCGACGGTGGCACACTTCGACGGCGACACACTTCGACGGTAAAGGGGTACCCGCATCACCGTCGACGGTGATGTGGGTACAGTCCGACGATAGTACTTGTCCAATTCAATCCTCGACGGGTACTACCATCGAAGGTACCCACATCACTTCGACGGTGACCACTTTGACGGGGATGTGGGTACACTTCGACGGTGACACTTGGACGGTACCCGTGGACGGTGAAGTGGGTACACTCGACGGTAGTACCCGTCGACGGTTCGACGGTACGGTAGTACCCGTCGACGGTGAAGTAGGTACACTTCGACGATACGGTAGTACCCGTCGACGGTGAAGTGGGCCCATTTCGACGATAGTACCCGTCGACGGTGAAGTAGGTACACTTCGACGGTGACACACTTCGACGCGGTACCCGTGGACGGTGAAGTAGGTACACTTCGACGGTAGTACCCGTCGACGGTGAAGTGGGTACACTTCGACGATACGGTAGTACCCGTCGACGGTGAAGTGGGCACATTTCGACGGTAGTACCCGTCGACGGTGAAGTAGGTACACTTCGACAGTGACACACTTCGACGGTGACACACTTCGACGGTACCCGTCGACGGTGATGTGGCTACACTTCGACGGTACGGTAGTACCCGTCGACGCGTCGAAATGTGCCCACTACACCGTCGACGGATACTACCGTCGAAATGTGCCCACTTCACCGTCAACGGATGCCGTCAAAGTTTGCCACCGTCGAAGTGTACCTACTTCACCGTCGACGTGATTTTTCGACAGTGATGTGGGTACACGATATTTCGACCCCGACGTGGGTAACCAACACTACCGTCGACGGTACACTTCCACGGTGTACGGCGGTGTGTGTGGAATATGTAGTGATTTTGTACAATTCCATCGGGACTGTGTACATTAAATGCATATTCAAGAAGGAATTTGCTTGCCAGCTGTTGAGTACTACCAGACCTAGACTCTAGTTTTGTGAAAATGTAGGTGCAATGTACATAACGTGTATGGGAGACTATGTAAAAATGTAGGTGCAATGTACAAACATGTATGGGAACACCACCACAGATGACATGATAGTAGTAGCTTTTGAGTGCCTGGCAGGTTACCTCCCTGCATTTTCTGCTGCTGGAGGGTTTGTGTGAGGTGAGTGCTGTTCTACCATTTCTAAGCCTAGAGGCTGCACATGTATGTATTGTCCCAAGCCTTTATTTTTCTAAGCTTAGAGGCTGTATGCATACTCGAGTGTATTTGGGCTGTTTATGTTCGTATTTTATTGGAGTTTGGACACTGTGCGTGTGTGTGTGTGTGTGTGTGTGTGTGTGTGTGTGTGTGTGTGTGGAGAGTTGGCCGGCCAAAAGATCTGTAACCCACCGCCCCGGTTCTGGAGGCTGTCCTGCTCCAGTCTGTGCATGTCGTGTGTCATACGTCTTGTGCATAGTTATTGTTCGGTTTGTTGAGATTAGGGTTCCGGCTTTCCTTCTCTCTAATACCTCTTGGCCAGTGTGCTATACGCATGCTTTTCCATGTATAGCGATGCAACATCTGTAGTCGGATATGACATCCAGATGTGCCAAACGAGTTAGGCAAGGCCGTCCACTTAGCCCACTCTTGTTCTGTCAATTCATTAGTGACCTTAGACTGTACTCTACAGTCAAGCAGTGCGGGTAAGATCATGATAATATTATCGACCAAGAGGAGCATCAAACAAACAACACCGAAATTGAGCTTATGCATTGAAAATTCTGTTAATTGATCTGGAATGTCCCATCATCAGCTACAAACATCGGTGTATACGGAGAATTGGGCAGGATTCCACTGAAAATAAGAGGAAATATCGAATATTGGCTACGTCCTTTAACATCACACAAGTACTAGTTGTTGCATGGGCCCGAGTGCCACACAGGATATGTTGGCACAGTTATATAACTATCCCGTGTGAGCACGAGGGCCCATGCAACAACTAATCTGTTGCCACTTGAATGGTTTCCCAACCCCTAACCACTCCCTTACTAGCCTCACGTAATTAGTGATGTAATAAGTGTGCCACACACGATACGTTGGCACACTTTAGCCTTTGATCTGTTACTCTACCAGGAAAAAACATATCTCCCCGTACTGTGGGCCTGCTATAGAAAACACCAACAGTTCAACTCATTGTGTGATTATCACATATACGGTCTGTATTGAATCATTGCGATTTATCCAATTACGACGAAGTGTCCAGACTAGAGCCAGCAGAGGTAGCACTTAGAGCCGGAGAACGTCTATACGATCAATATGCAAAAGTGGAGACAGGATACATCACACTCCCAAAAATGAGACCCTACCAACTTATTTGTTTCTACCATCCCACTTGCGCACGGCAGTTGCAAGGTTCAGAAGAAGTCGCCATTCGCTAGCCATTGAAACAGGACGATACACTCACTAGACCACCTTTACCTCCAGAGGAAAGAGTGTGTCGAACGTGTGGAGTTGTATGGAAGATGAAACGCATTACCGCTCTTCGATACACAGATTGCCAGAATACGAGGACTTTGTACCCGCGAAAAGAAAGCGCAATTAACATGCTCCCCACAGATGCAAAGTTTACAACAGCTGCGAATTACAACGAAATATTCGGTTTGAAACTAGGACAATAAGATGTAGTCTCAATCTTTTTCCTTTTTTTGTTTGTTGTTGCTGTTGTTGTTGTTGTTGTTGTTGTTGTTGTGTTGTACCGTCGCCATTGGTGGTGGTGGTGTTTTTGTTGTCGTAGAATCGACACCTTTCAGACCACGCCTTCGCAAAATGCCCCCTTAGGCAGCGTGCACA
>CAXANZ010000076.1:0-24871 GCA_963970385.1 Theonella swinhoei
TCCAGGAAGATCAATTAGAAGTAGACCAAGAACACATGTATCGAAGTCCACTCTTTGATACGTGATTGTTCTCTATCGTTACACATGGAGGTTCTACCGAGATATCAAGTCATGTGGAAAGTTCAAGGGGTCAGGAATATCCAGAATGTCCATTTTTTGGTTAAATTGTTCCAAATTGCTCAGTTTCACTTAAAAAACCGGATTTTCATTCAAATTTTTATTTCTTTCGGTTTTCTGGTTTATTTTAGTTTATTTTAGCATAATTCCCCCCCATAGATCATTGGTCTATCTTAATTGATTGTACTGATGTATCAAATCGTGTAAATTATCCCATTTGCTAAATTATCAAAATTCGTTTAAATTAGTAAAATTCTTCCAAATTTGGGTATTTCTCTACATCAGAGGGTAGGGGCTGTACTGGTGGACCATCTGATGACGTTCTGATGTCCCATCCTGAGGGAGAAGACGTCCTGATGTCTCTGATGTCCAGATTCCCGTCCTGATGTCCATACCAAGGTCTGAGGACCATTGGACTGGAGGTGCCCAGCGTTGATGCAGATGTGGGAGCCTAGAAGTGCCCATGTGTCCCGAATCCTAGCCTGGGGTATCCTGGACCAGGATAACACTAGCTGCCTGGTCTAGGAGATTCCTGCCCCTGAGGACCTTGACGTGGTGCCACTGGGGCCCATACTTGCAGTCAACATAGGATGATGCATTTGTTTGCCAGTTGGCTAATGATGTATCTAGTTTGTTATGGCAATCCATGTGTTTTAAGACCAATTGTAATTATTTTAGATCAGTTTTATGATAAATCTAATGGTCAGAGCTTGATTCGTTTATATTTGCAAAAGATCTGTTGATCTGTGTGGGAGTTGTAAATTAATATTCGAAATTGTTTGTTTTATTGGTATGGTCAATTCATATATTCGTATCTATTATTCTATATATTTTGTACAATATTCTTCGTATAATATTTGTCTCGAAATCCTAATAAATCTTCAGATTTATTTAGTATTTATGCGGATTTCCCTTTGTATACTGTGAAATCCGTGGATTTCTGTGGTAAATTTGCAATATTCAGCCTTAAATCCTCAAAATTGATCAGTTTTTAACTCATTTCTAAACTTCTCCACCATCTGTTCCATTGTCAGATCCAGGTTGTGAGAGGAGTGTCACTTCTAAATTACCAGTTTAGATCTCTTCTAAATTCTAAACTTATAAATCACAGTATTTTGCAATATTTACTCTGAAATCCTTCACGTTTTTCGGATTTCTTGCAATATTTTGTCGGATTTCACCTCAAATATTGTGAAATCCATGGATTTAAATAAATCCTAAATATTTTTCATAATCATTGTTAATCTCTCTCTCCTTGGATTCTGTGTACAAGTCAGTTAATTACTGACTTCAGGAGTGAAGAGGAGAGAGTCATTTTGTATTTTGTTTCTAAATTTCAATATTGTATTAAATCTTCAGTATTTTTTGGATTTCCATGCAATCTTTATGGATTTATGTTATATATTGTGAAATCCATTAAATCCTCATTATTATTTGTCATTTTTCTGGTCTTTCTACTCTCTGATCTGTGTACAAGTTAGATTTATTCTAACTTCAGGAGTCAGAGAGTAGGATCATTGTTGTGTATTTATTTGTTCGAAACAAATTGGTACTGTTTGCTTCATTCATATACATTGTACATTTAACTGGTAATTGTAAATTCGCCTATAGCATCTATGTCCTCAATTCCAATCACAAACTTGTTGTAGGTGATTCGGATTTCCAGTTTCATCATAAATCCTCAATATTCTGGTAAATCCTGAGAAATCCTCATATTTATTCAGTATTGTTGAGGATTTCATCCTTAAATATTGTAAATTTGTCAACTTGTTAGACTGCTACCCTTTCATAGTTGGTTGTTTACAGTATTGGGGTAATTTTCGATTTGTACAACTCTCAATATTTCAATGTTAATCTTGGTTTTCAAATAATTCTTTGCTCAGCTTTTCTAATTGTTTTCATCTTTTTGTGGGTGAAAGAGATGTGTGGTTGAAACCTTGAATTTCCCCGTCTCTGGGACTGGATTTGACTCCCGGATTTGACATTATTTTTGGGTTTTTGTTTAAGGTTGGGCATGAAAGCAGTTGGTCTTGTTAAACCATTTATTGTTTGAAATCTTCGTTACTTATCATAATTTTAGTGAAAACTCTGTATTACCTGCCAAAATGTGAGGTTAATTCACAGGTTTCATTATTATTCTTGGTTTATATTGGTTTTCAAGGTTTTTCCTTTGGGTTTTCTCATTGTAGAATATATGAGAAATATTCACTGGTTTGCCTGAATTCTTTGGATATGCTCTCATTCTCAGAATTATTCATTACAATAATCCAATTACTATTTAAAATCGTAAATTTAAAACCATTTTCAATCATTTAATCACTATTGTCATATATACTGTATAATTTGTATAATTGCATGTTGTATGATCTGTATAATGTGCATAATTTGTAATGTCTTAAAATTGTTGTTTATTGTATCAGTTGATCAATTCATTCAGTCATTTGTTGTTAACAGGTTGGTTTCGTCCTGTGCCTTGTGGCGTTCAGCCTTCCTGAGTCACAGTGTAAGGTCCACGGGTGGTCATTAGTTGTTACAAACTATGACCGACCTAACTTGTCAACATTTGATTTAATCATCTAATTCACATCATAATGTAGTCTATTCTAGTACATGTCTATAAAAGGCTTGGAATATGGTATCTCATTGATCCATTTCAATCACTAGCAATAGATGATTCTGCCATTTGTCATTATTATTTTTGCCATTATATTGTGCCGTAATACCAGTTATTGGTTAATCCGGACATTTTTATTATGGTAGTTGTTTTTTCTTAAATTGATCAATTGTAATTGTAATTGCATTGTATTAATCTTGTCTCAATTTGTCATTGTCTTATATGGTCGAATTTAGCATTGTTGAAATGTGATCGATCCAATTGTATATTTTGTTGAGACATCTATTTTCGTATCAATTTGTCTAATCGGTCTGATTCAGTTCAATACTGGTTAATCGTATTTATATTTGTTGGAATCTCAATCTTGTTTGATCAAACATTTTGAATATTGTAAAATTTCAGGTGCTTTGATCACTTAAATTGAGATTTTATCACTTTAAATGTTGTCGTCAAGTGAATGGTATTATATTTGTTTCGTTTTTCTTCTCTGCATTTGCTTAGACAGCAGAGATTGTTGTGGAATTTAGTTCTTGAACAGTTGTGTCAGATTGTTGGTTTGAAGTTCTATTCTCGTCAGTGGTAATTTCATCCAGATCTTGGTATTAACTGTTGGGTTTCTGTATTTCACATCACGTTCTGCTGTTTTTACAAATAGAAATAGTTTTCCTTTTGTCATATAATATATTTAACTCAACTGTGACACATTTGTTGATACATGGTGATCGGATATTGGTCTGTTTGTTGATCAAATGGTGACCCATGTGTTGATCATTATGTTGATGCATATGTTGATTTTGTTGCTTCATATTTTTCATCAATTAAGCTCGTATGGGTAATTGTCTTTGTTAGTTTGGTACTCAATTTGGTATCATATAAATTTCACCAACATTTATTTTGTGTGCTTTTGTTTTCTAGTCAGTGTATGTGTGGTTCATCCCTTATTTCTTTGTTTGGGTGGTTAAATATTCATCTCAATAGTTTTGTTATTCATTTGTCTTGTCTGGCAATGTCAGTAATTTTAAAATTATAGCTTAGTTCAAGTCAATGTAAATCTTCCGGAGTATTTGTACTTGTCTTATAAGTCTATTCTTAATTTGTATGTATGTGTTGGCATTAGTAAATAGGGCCAGTCATGGTTACATTTCTAGACAATTTTTCAAGTTAGTGTTTACACTGCTTGGTCAATTAGTTATGTTTAAAAGCCCTGGCGCCCCGGCCTAGGTCGCTTGGCTAGGGAGTGCTGCTGGGAGCCTTATTATTTTACTTTTGTCTAAATTCAATCAAATTGTGTACGTTCTTATGGTATAATTTGAAGCTGTTACTATACGTTCATTTTATCCTATCTGTACACGTCAAAATCAAATATATGTCTTGTCTAATATGTTTGAGTTTAACTTACAGTCAATGTTTGTTAACCCTTCACGGGGATTTAACATATTTGCTCTGGGTATATATTTTTCATAACTGTATATGTCCAAATCTACATCAAATCTGTTACAATCCTGTAGCTATCAAAGCAAGGTTTTGTATGTTTTTGGTTTGTAAGTTGATTATTCTTCTTCAAATTTTAAAATATGCATTTAAAACGTTTACTTTTTGTATTGTAGCTTTTGGTTACAGTATAGTTATTTGTGGTAAATGGTTTTTAAGGTTTTTTGCTTGTTTTCACATACATGCCGGTTTAGCTAGCTGGTTCTATGGTTGCAAGTGTTAATCCTTGTCTTGTAGTAAATTCAATTTCATTTGACATATTTTTGTATGGTTTCAACGTTTTGGTAGACCAAAAATCATAATTTATTATGTTTTTGGGTAGTACCTTTATGGGAATTCTAATTATGTTGCTGTAAATCCATAAATCTTTTGTTAGCAGTTGTTACTATTTTTACTAATGTTATGTACAGTAGACTTGTTCTGTATGTTCAAGGTAGTACCTATATGGGAATTCTGTATGTTGGTTAATAGTATGGTTTTGCTAAAATCTTGTCAAATTTCTGTACTACGTCTCTTAGTGTTTTTATTTGTATGTAGTTCCATAATTTTGTTGGGTTTTTCATTCATATTGTTCAAAAATCCCACTTTTGGGCATAAAACGGTTTAACTCTTCAAGTAAAATTTTTCACCTGGGGTAAATGTGTCTTTTTCGGGTTTTGTACTGTAATTTAATATTTTCAATATTTATGCAAATCTTCAATATTTTTGCAAATTTCCAATATTTGTATAAATCCTTAATATTTGTGCAAATTTTCAATATTCACACTAAATCCTCAATATTTCTTTACATTTGTACGTACATTTGTTCCCCTCTCTCTGGTCTGTGTACAAGTAGACTTAGGTCTAGCTTCAGGAGTCAGAGAGAGGGATTATTGTTTCGGTTTTTGTCCTATTTGTGTCAAAATCTTCAATCTTGTACTTTGTATGTATTTACATACATATTTGTGTACATATTTGTATACATATTGTGTGTTCAAGCATCTTTTTCGGTTTTATCTATATTTCCTCCCCTCTCTGGTCTGTGTACAAGCAGATTTATCTAGCTTCAGGAGTCAGAGAGAGGGAATATCATCATCTTTATTTGCATCTTTCGTATTTTTGTACATTGTTTAAATCATTTATTGGCCAGTTTGGTATCTTTTTGTAACATATTATTGCCATATTTTCAGTTAATGAACTCGTTTGGTGGTAGTTGTTGCATTAGGTGTTGATCTGGTTGATCAGTTTTTCTATGTCATTTATCTATTCATCCCTCTGCAGTGGTGTTTTTGTAATTTGTGATATTTTACTCCAACTTGTTTGGGTAAATACACAAACATTTTAGGGGGGATGTGTAACCCATCGAAATTAGTGATCTATTATTGATCTCATATTGATCTGATAGTGATCTTATAGTGATCTATTTCACCGGTTACACCATATGTTCTTAATCACATTCTGTCATTACTGTATCTTTCGACATCCTTTATTATATTAATTTCAATGTTTGGTTTAGTAAAACTCAGTTTCTCCTATATTTTACAGCTTAGGTCAATGGTAGTTTAAGGTTCTTTGACGTTTTACTCCATTGTACATTTTTGTTGTAATAATTTTGGCTTTTACTTGATATGTTTGTGACTCATATTGATTATATACATTCATCTTCACCGTGTATGATCTTGTTAATCATCACACGTTCTGTGGGTGCATTTTGTTAAAGCTTTATCCATAGATGTCACTATCGCCATATAAGGAATTCTGGGGTTTTTACAGCCTTCACCTTCAGTGAAGAGCTGGGGTTTGGTGAGGGAAGACATTTTTTGGTTTGGTCCCTTCCAAACTTGTATCTGTTAACATTTGGGTGGTTGCTGTACCCTCACACCCCTTTTATGGTGAAACAACATCTAGGTATCCTATTTATTATGCTTATATATACGAATTTAGGTTTATTTGCTGTTTTGGCTGATTTACTTAGATTTTTGTTGAAAAGCACATGTTTTCATTTGTAATTGGTTTAAAATAGTCTTATGTATCTGGCTGTATTGTAAAAACCCTTAACCGTTTGGTTTGTACCTTTTATTTATTGTTTTAAGCCAGTTACCCTTTGAATTTAATGTTAGAATGGCTTATTATTGTAAATTATTGGTTTTAGTGAGCCGGTTGAGCCTCTTCACTCACCAAAATGGTTGGAGACTTCCATGCGAGGTAAAACCCTGTAAAACTATTACTATTATAATTTAATTAAGTCATTTTCTTTGGTTTATCTATTTATTTGCTTATTGATCTATTTGTACCTAATTTCTTTGTATTTTACATGTTGATCCGGTTCAGTAATTCTAAAGAGTCACAGATGTAGTCATTCAATTGCTCATTGCATAACCATGTCAAATATCTTTTCCATGTATTTTAAAGGGGTGAAACATTTGAATGGCTGTGTGCATGAGTCTGTGTGTGTGTGTGGGTTAATTGTTTAGGGTGTTTATCCGTTTGGTAATATTTGTTCTTATTTTCTAGCTTTTTCCATGGGTTGGACTAAATTGGAGTTTAATTCATAATCAACTGAAATTTAACTTATACTTGTTTATCCGGTTTGATAGTGAAACTGATAAAAATTCTCTTATATTGTGACATATTCTAATCCTGTGTAATACTCAAATTAAATCTGCCGGTTTGTTAATAAATATATAAATCATTAAAATTGTAAAAATGGTGTTTTTGTGATGTTCTTGGTATATTCTAATTGATCTTCCTGGATCAGTACTGGGCTTGATAAAGGCTAATTCGGCAGTGCGACAGAACACATGTATCGAAGTCCACTCTTTGATACGTGATTGTTCTCTATCGTTACATTAGGACTGCTAGACCTTAATGTTTTCATCATATTAATTTTCTATGTTTGATCTATAGTACTCAAAATAATAGCAGGATTAGAAATTGTACAGTAATGCAATATTGCTAACAAGTTGAAGCATTTCCAACAGATCAAGTGCCAATTTTTACACTACCACCAAATTTCTCACATGAAGAGGTCATTACTCCACATAAGATCACAATATCAACATCCATGATTATTGTTATCATACTCATATGCCTATGGATTTGTATGTCACTCTACTGCAAATGCAAGTACAGGTCATTGGTCACAAGATTATGTTTTCCTGTATACGCTTTATCTAAAATTGTAAGAGCAAAGTATCACACAGACATATTTATTGAAGTAACAAATACTATGACTTGTCAGACTTTATGGGCACATTTAACAAAAGTTGCTGTTTTCCCATCTCAACTATATTTAGGAAGGAAAGTTAATTTAAATCAAATAAGCATGTCAACATTTTGTTGTATTAAACAGTTAGAGATAGACTGGGAAGACATAACTTTACTAACAAACAATTGAAAACAAATAATGCTTCCTGGAAAAGCAGCAATTTTTATCTGGATACCAACATTTTGACATCCATAGAAGACCATATTCAATATGATATTCAAATAATGGGAAGAGTTTTAGACCACATTATGGAATTACAAACAATACCATTCCCACAAACTCCAATTGCACCATTTGGTTTACCAGGCACAACAATTGCTGACCTGAGAGATTTTGAGCATTAAAAACAATAGGGAAAATTAAAATTTTAGTTATTGTTCCAATTTCAAAATAAAAATTCTTAACTTTCAAAAAATAAAAGTCTCCTACTTACCAAAAGCCTGGGTCTTTCCAGATATTTTGACTTACCAAAAGTAATTTTCGGTATTGATACAGAAAAGATATCACAATTAATAATTCTTGAAGATGGTCTTCAAATACAGCAACAAAAACAGCAATCACTTTATGCTTTACAAAATACCACTTTGTTTCTTTTGTTGTCTTGTTTGACTTTCTTCCAGTTATGAAATAATAAAATTGACTAAATATTAACAATAATAATAATTTTAGAAAAATACTAACACAATTAATAATATTACCAAATAAAATTCTTTGGCAGTATACGAGATATATCTCCTTTGAAATAAGAAGCCTAGAAATAAGGTTTATGACAGGTTATCAACATTATTTTCATATAACAAAACTTAGCACAATCTTTTGCCATACTGCTGTCCACTGACTAGACACTGTTATTATTGCATTTAACAGGTATACCCAAGTACCCTAAACTGAATCACTTTTTAGCAGTTTTCGTTTATTTTCAACTTCAAAATTATGTAAAGTATAAATGAATACAAGTATCATTCTAAAATCTTTTATTTGATAAATCTCTACTCTTTGAGTATTTATTGTGCATTTTATAATGCCAAAAACCATCTTTAAATATTTTCAAATTAAATCTAAACATTTCAAGTCATGTGGATCCAAGAACCAAATTAATTTCATGGGTGATGCCTATTTCTGAATCACTGCTTTAAATAAAAAAATAGTATACATTACAACATTCAGCTTGAATTATTTGTCAAACATTAAATTCTACCTCTCATGTGACTCTCTCCTTTTGGAATTTGGAAAACATATTAAATTTTTATGAAATGGCAGCCAAAAAGAAATCCCATGTTTGGGCACTTTCAAGTTAGTTCCAAAATGATCATAAACAAGTTCCATGTTCTGAATCAATCTGAATCACTGCCACTGCATTGTGCCTATAGAATTTTAATCATGATTTAATGATGTAATATGAATGATTTGGATTGATTCAGAAATATTTACAAGGAATACAGTTGATTTGGAGCTGATAGTAATGCAAATTTACTTTATTCTGAGTGATTGGAATTGATTCAGAAATAGGCACAACATTTGGCTGATTCAGTACTAGGGCATGTATTATGAGCACCAACTACAACTCTTTAAATTTAAATAACATGTACTTTTATTGCTTTGACCACATAGTTTTTTCACTGATTTGATAGTCAGAGACAAACAGATGGTAAGGCTGTACTACACATAGTTACAAAGTTATAAACTTAGCAAATTTTACTCCCAATTTTAAGGAAATTATGTGATTTGGAGAGATTTGGCTTAGGGCACTTGGGTATATATAATTTGAAACAAGGAGGGTATAAAATTTGCTCCTGCATGAAGTACAATTCTTCTTTCTCTTGAATGGGACAACTTCCATGTCAGTAATCAATATTTGGTCATGGTCTGTTTGTGTGTTACTCTAAAATACCAATTAAACATGTCATTACAAATTGAAAGGTCATAAAATAATTTTGTGTAAACTTTATGGTTGCACTATTTTACAGGTCATATTAAGCCTAGATATAATTGTTTTTGGAAAAAAAATCTACAAATCAGAAACGGGACATACTCATATTGTTCTGTTATTTTCTTGCCATTCACTTGTTGTTTGTCTAAAGTTGTACAACATTTCATTCAGCTTTATAAATCCATCTTTATTAAAGAAGATTTTATTAATTTTGTAGAAAAATAATTAGAAAATTAGCATAAAACACTACCAGTGTTGAAATAATAACAAATACAGTTTGAATAAAAACTCCCAATAACCAGGGATATTCATCATAGCCATTCAAGATAAGCAGTACACAACAGAGCACTGTTAAAGACACACCAAATGATGATAAAAGAAATCACTGCTATCACTATAAAGTTGATCCTTGCATGATAGTACACAGTAAAATGGTACTATATCAGGGAGTATTCAATAACTGCCATTCTTCTTACTTTTCAATGTGTAGCCTTGATCAATAACAACAGGCAGCATTAGAAATAAATAAATCATAATAACAATTGAAAATAAACAATTAGGTTTAAAAAATTCCACTTTGATTGGTAAATTTTTCCTAGAGCCTGTACTTTAGCACTGTCACAATTAGTAAAATTCTTGGCATTACAATTTAAGATGAGAAAATTAATAAATATGACTGGAAGAATACTGTAATGGTTCACTGCCCATTACAAAAGGGCAAGTCAAGGGGATATTTCTAACTGCTAGTCACTATTTTCCAATTCTTCAGCTATGCACTAAATACTTATGAATGTTTATATGCATGCAATATTAACTGATTAATAAAATCTTGTTGAATAAGTAGGAATAACCTTATGAAAACTAACAAAGCAAAAATAATTACAAAATAAATAAATAGTTTACATTTGCAATAATAAAAGTCAAATTGTATAAAAACAAACTAAATGATTTGGATCTACACCTGGTCAAATGATTGAGGCATTTCAATTTCAAATTGCTTTGTTTGTTTTAACTGTCTCAGTATCAATTTAATCTACATTAATCTTCAAACCAAACTTGACAGGATGAAGTTAGCCCTGAGAATGTTCAATTATCATTTGTATGAACAATTGATTCATATTCATTCTTTGATAGTAAAGTAATAAAACCAGATATTTCAACACCAGGTCTTGGACTAAAAACATCCAAAACTGATGAGAAATCAAAAAATGTCTTCAGGAAAAAATGTTCCAGTCTTGATGACTTTTCTTGCTAATTGCACTTCTTATATAAGAATCAGAAATGAAGTGCAAACTGACCAATTTTTTTAGGCTTCTGCTGCATATTTGCTTATTGGACAAATATTTTCCCTTTATGTTTGAAAATAGTATGTGTATTCCATGGTGGGTTCCAACAAATAAACCACACCTTCTGGGCTGTGAATCTACCTCAAATATAGCTCTATGAAATCAGTTTTGTCACTTTTGACAATGTTATATTCACTTTGTCAGTTTTATTCAGCATATTATATAAATAAAGCTTTACAACAAAAATAAAAGCAGTCTTAACTTACAGGACTTCAAATATCCATTAATAATGTGAAAATTATATGAAAAACAAAATAATGGAGTTACAATGACAAGATAGCCAGCAACTCAAACTTTTTTGCTGTCTTTCTTGCAAGCTGCTTTATTTTATTATGACACAATTATCAAAGATATTTGATTATTCACAAAATTTACATTCATGCTCTAAGTTGTACTTAAATTTCAATTTTGAATTCATCAGATTTGAATAATACAGTAACAAAGTGTACTGATTTAATAAATAATGTGAAATCTCAGTTCCCAAAGCATTTGCTTTAGGTTTACTTCACATATGCTTTTGCAAACCACTTGCATGAAATAATAATAATAATAACATTAATAATACATATATGGGCATGTGACAATAACTGGATATTACCTGAGTTTATGAAAAATAGTGCTGTCATAAAGACAATGTAATAACTAAACTAGAAATCCAGAATCTGATGATTGGAAATATCTCCAGGATTCCTGCATTTCTGCTGACAACATTTTTAGTGAAATTAATAATAATAATTTTATGCTTGTGTATGATGTGATATTTTTCTCCCAGAATAATGACTGTGACCAAGAATAAAAAGTTTAATGCAAAAATAAAATCACTTTACTATAATATCACAACACATGATGTAAACATGAACAGTGCTAAATGAATAACTGGCTGTAATAGCCATTGATGTCAAAGCCATTTTTTGTAAAACAAAATCAGAACCAACAGATGACATACTTATTCTTGGTTGTTAACCCTGTGGATGATGATAAAAGGTAAACTAAATATACCTGATAATAACTGTGATATGTGATAAAAATGGGAATTGTTTTAAAGCATCATTTAAATAAAAAGTGATATTTTATATACATATATTAACTTTGACTGTATATATTATCTCTCTGTAATAAGGATATGAAACTTTATTACACAGTTTTTATGTAAACTGGACATGGAAATTATCCATGACTGTAAATAAGTTGTAATGTTTTGTAGTCTGAAAATATTGTGTACCGATAAGATATGTGTATAGGGTACAGGTTTTTAAATAATAAATATCCTTACTAGCAGTCTGTCAATAGCTAGATGCAAGATTTCATCCCTTGCATAATTAGAAATTTAAAAAAAAACAGATTTCATGGAGTAAATCTATTATGTACTTATCAACAAATTTTAAGCCATGTTCAATATGATACATAAGCCATACTACCAGTTATAATTTGATAATAATTAATATCAGCTTTTGTTGTTAACATTAATAAGAAATCACATACAGGTATAAATAAAAATTAAGTGTTTTGAGAGAGTGCATATGCATATTACTTTACAGGAAAAGGTATTCCTTGATTATCATAGGATATATAATATGTCATGTAAGTGAATGCTTTCTTACCAAATGGTAATATGTAATTGTACTTTGGATAGCCAAACTCTATGGTAATAGTCAAACCTTGGAAAACCAAATTTCATTGGTATAATTATCAACAGTACAAAGTTGAGAATTGGACAAATATACACAGTGTTTCTCAACATTTTAACCAAGAATTTCTATAAAACTATATGTCAGTAATAAATAACAAGGGTTGTTTACAAACACCTGAATAAATATAACAACAGGTTACTAGCAATAACACCCTTCATTATATCTTATGTATTTACACAATTTATGGAAAACACAATGATTGTACAAAGCATTTTATTTACTTTGAAATAGTATTTATGATTTTGCATGTTTTCAGAACATGTATATGAACATTTTAAATTTTCACTTAAGTCAACTTGAAATTAAAGAATACCAGAAGCAACAGTGTTACCAAAGCAAGCATACCATACTTCATTAATATAAGTGAAAAATATCATACTTATATTACATATTTTTCTTCATATAAACATTTTTGATTACAGATAGAAATCTATAACCAAAATGTCAAATTTACTCCCTCCCCCATGTAAAGAGAAACCCCACCTATGAACCAGCACTATTACATATTTAAATAATACTTGACATTTACCCCATGTCTTGTTATGGATACTAACATAAATAGAAGGCACACCCTAGCAAGAGGGCACTTGCCTAACAGCCAGGGACCCCACTTGCTTTGCCTGCACTGTTGCTGAGGCTAGCTGTCAAATAAACTTATAAACATTATGTTATCATTCTGCCTTACTTATTTTTACGCAGTAACAGATTTAAGCCCGGAGATTACAAAATTTTTGCGGACAGATTTCCAGTTTATTTCATATTGCTGTGGCTTTAATTTAGTACTTTTCCAATTCAATATTTAAATAATGTCAGAGGATGTTTAGCTAACCCTTTAAAAAATTGAATATCATAGCTAGACGCACACGGTAATTTTTGGTATTCTGGTCGTTGGCTGCATAAACAGTAAAGGTTTTCCTAAATAAAATGTGTCACATTGCCACATTCTAATGTGATTGTTAAAGGCTGTCGAATGGATTTTTGCATTCACATATTTGGGTTTTTTGTATGTAAAATCTTCCAACCATTAATGTATAAATGCATATACACACTTTTACACCACACACAAGTAACTAAACTCTGCCAAACATTCACATTCAGTTCCTAGTGGCAGTCTTTTAACCATGACTTTCAGGCGTGCCAATATGGCAAAGAAAAACCTCTAATGTTTCGCAAAGTGATATTCATCGTACTGACCTGGTGTTAGGTCTTTGGATAGAAGATGAACTACATAGACGAGTCTTCGGTAGATGGTTGACCAGCTCTTCAGCACCCACTGCCTGCTGTATGTGATACGGTATCCATCGCTTTTCCTGCAAAAAGTATACAAAATTTAGCCATATCCAACCTACTTAGAGGATGAGCTCAATGTTATGTGCGAAAAGGAATGTGAGAAAACACACAATCCGTCTGCGTTTCTTTTAAATATTATTTTACTTGCACTTTATAGCTCGTCTCCAGGTCCTTCTTAGTTTGCTTTGTGAATAAATGAGAGACACAGTTAATTTCCTTTCTCTTATTTTATTCTAACTTGAACACAACTTGATACAGTTTAGCTGAGGTAGTGTGTTGTAACTTCTAAGAGTCTAGGGGAGCAGTAGTCTGTTTAGTTCTGATCTTATCTCTGAGTTGCTCATCTGCTTCTGTCTGCTCTGACTGATGTGCAGCTCCACAGGGGATATTTATGTTACAACACCCTACATCTGATTGGTAGAACATCTCAATTAATTGAGCAATCAATCATTGGATAACAGATAGCAAACTGACCTGCCCTATGGGCTTGGTCAGATAATTATCAAAGAAGCTCCTCCTGGAGCAGTGCACTGTAAGTGCTGGGTATCAGATTACAGATCTAAATGCTTACAACATGCCACAACAACAAGAATTTGCCAGAGGCAAATAAAGATCAAACAAAGCAATTAGCAAGGAATTACATAGATAATTTATTACAGAACCAACACTACAATTATGTAAGCAGAGATTAGGAATAATTTATCAATAAAGCACACTTTAATAATTTATATACAACAAAATTGAGATCTGACTAGAAAACTCACATTTATACATAAAAACAGTTTACACAACAATTATTGAAAAGATTACACAGATTATGGATTTATAAGAAATAATGACTCGAAATAATTCAATACCAGAAAGTTTTTAGATTAAATTCAATAACTTAACACAAGAAAGTGTTGCAAAAACCAATGTACAAAGATCTGATTACTAAAATCAAGGAAAAGTGAACAAATTGAATCATATAGTAAATGAAAATTCTTAGAAAAATCTACAATTTGCAATTTTATTAATTACAAGCAGAATCCCAGTTGAAACTTAGTTCAAATCAATTGTTCTTTTAACAGTAGACCCTGTTTCAGTGGTTATTTCAAAGAATAGGTGAGCCCCGCTATTGAGCTTATGGCCATGTGTTTTTGTTTACTTCCTGTAACTGCCTCAGATTTGAATTTTCTTTTGCCCAGGAAAGAGTGAGCTTTGGGGTTTTGCTCTTTTTCTGTGTTTTGTTGCAATGTATCCAACCCATGCACGAAATGCAGTCAATTGTTCAACTGAATAATTAACTGTGTTTTGTGTTTGAAATACTTAATAACACTACTGAATGATTGTCAAGCTCTCGTATTTCGACTTTTCAGAAGTCAGGGATCCTGTTCCCTTGCAGCACTTCAGCAAGCATGAGCTGATGGCTAAGATTGACCTGATGGAGGATCGGTTTGATGTTCCAATGTTGTTTGATGCTAGCCAGGTCCTGCCAATGCCATTTGTGCCAGGCCAGGACAGAGGAGCCTGGGGCACAGGGGTAGCCATGTCTGGTGTCACCAGAGGTCATAGGAGGGCCACTAGTACTCCTTCACTGATGGCAGACATGTATGGGTGTGCATCTGAGGAGGAGATGGAGGAGACCAAGGCATACTTGAGAAGTCACAGCAATTACCAACTGGAGCAGGTGGGTAAACAAGGGTTCATTCCATGTAATCTGCTAAATGACTGAATGATTGTATAGATAATCCACTAAACAACTGAATGTTTCTATAGGTTCTATGTTGGTCTAAATGATGGTGTGGATGATTGACTTAGTGGTTTTCTTTATGGTCTATTTACAGGTAGACAGAATGGGTAATTGCTTGTTTGGGGCCCTTAAAAAGTCACTGTCAGTGCACACTGCCACTTCGCAGGAGGCCACCTATTTTCCTAGTCATTATTTCAGGGGAGGGTGGTCTACTACATGGTAAGTCACTGGGAGCTGATTTATGCCAACAAGTATCAGGCCTTGATGTTGCTCTATGGAGTTGAGGAGGAGAGGGAGGATCCTACCAGGGGTTGGAACCCTCCCTTGTCCTTTAAACAGTACCTGTGCTTGTTGCTCCAGAGAGATTTCTGGGGTGATGAGGTGATCCTGTATGTGGTGTACTGCATGTGGTCCATGAAGATCACTGTTGTCAATGCAAAGACCCTGCAGGAGTATCAAATTTGACACGACCAGTCCTTGGACAAAGCAGATGTCATCCTCATGTATAATGCATGCAATCACTTCAATGCTGCAGGTAGGTAAGGGTAAACGGTTAAATGATTGGATGAATGATTGACAGTTTTTGCCTATAAGATATGAACAATGAGCTGAATGATTGACATACTGAATGACTATTCAGCACAACTATAAACCATACTGGAAGGCTGCTGTGACTGAATGAATGAATGACTGGCTGAACGATAGACAGTTTTTGCTTGCAACATATGACTGATGATATGAATGATTGACAATGTCTTTTTACAGTCTTGGCTGATGTGAACTTGCTGAAGTCAGTGTTGGAGTGTTCTGTCTTGAAGGTGTCTAAGTGGAAAGTGGAGCACCCTTCTGACACAGAGGATGAGACTGGTTGGGTTGTCCAGTGAGGATGAAGCAGAGGATCTGGATGCCATACCCAGGGTAGCCAGATGAAGGTTAGGTGGTCCAGCTGTGGTTGCCAGGTCACCAATGTGTCATCCTGCTGCTGCTGATAACAAGGTCCTGGTTAAGAAGAGAGCCTTGAAATGGGTGAAACAACAGGTGTCAGCTCTTCTTTGAGGGGAGGACTTGCCTGAGCATGCCCAGGCCAGGGAAGTTGCTGAGGTCCCCTACCAGATTCCAGCAGTTGCCAGGGAGAGGAAGGAATGCCCTGTATGTCAGAGGTCCTTCAGGACCTGTCACTGTTTAATGGTGCACATGGGGGTACATAGGGGTGAGAAATTCCCATGTGGTAAGTGTGGGAAGGTGCTTGCCACCAAAAGGACTTGGACTGAGCACACAAAGGCTTGTGTGGCAGGTATACAGGTTGAATGCCCTGACTGTGGTCAGGAGTATTCCTGCAACCAGAGAATGCATCAACACCAAAGGGCCAAGCATGGTGTTGAGTCACCTGCCCAGGTTCAATGCAGTTACATCTGTCCCTTCTGTCATAAGGCTACAGAATCAATAAAACCTGGGTGGAACACAAGCCCTATTGTCCTGACAATCCTGACCATAAAGGTCCTTAATATTGCAGGGTAACTGGATGTCCATCCACCAACCATCCTTTCACATGCATGAGGAATCTGAACCAGCACATGGCTAACCTCCATGGGTGGAAGGAGCACCGTACATGATGCTGACCAACTGAATGATTGACGGTCTGCAGCATTTGGTTGACTGAATGATTGACTGAATGATGGACAATGGTGTTTGTTGTGGTTACCAGCTGAATGATTGACTGGCAGACAGTGAGATAACCCAACAATCAATGTCAGTATTGTAACATTGTGGGGGCACCAGGCCTGAACAACTACTAAATGAGTGATGGCCTGGTGTTCCAAGGCCATTGTGGCCTGTTTGATCAATACTGTAACAACTACAGATAAATTTTCATTTATGTATGGCCAATGTGTTTTATTTTAGTTATCGTGCCTTAAATTTTCTTTTACTTTGTTGGACAAATCATTATGTGGTCACCTGGCTGAGTCAGGGCCTGTGCATCACTTGAGAGACTTGTACATACTACCCAAGTTTGCCACTGTATCAACATCAACTGGCCTTCCTTGCATCAGTATTGCCTGGGGAGGGGTTGAGCAGTGGTCAGACAGGAGTCCAAAAAGGAACATATCAAGTCTCTTGTAAATTCAGAAAAACTGAAAAATACAAAAAAAAACATTTGAAAACACATTGGTCATAAATGTATCATTGTATTATACATTGTAATGTTGCCAATGTCCCTTCCCTTTCAGCAGGGGGTAGAGGTAAGGGAGTAGGGCCTAAGTGGGACTGATATAATAAATTTTCCAACTTTTCTATTCTTTATACTTGAATAAACCAAAGAACATGGCCAAACTTAAATTGTGGCAGAGTGAATTTTGATATCTTAAATAGGCAGTCTTTGCAATATCACCCTAGGTCTGGTGGTCATTGCATCAACCAACTTGGCTTTGTAGCAGATGAGGCCTGTGCTCATCTTGGCTACCTTATTCAATTTGGCTGAAAAATTAGCTGGGACATTAGGTGGCATTTGTAAGGAGGATGAAGGAATAAGGTGTACTATGTCAGGAGGGCATGTCATTGGCTCTACTGGGAAAGTCAAGGGTCTTTCCTCCAGGTACTTCTTGGGTGAACTGTCTTTGCCTCTAGTTGGAACTTGGGTTGCCTGATCCAAACAAATGAGGCCATCCTTATGTGCATGGCCACTGTCTTTTGCCTGGGTTTTTCTTGTGATTCTTCAGGTGCATCTTCTTTATCTTCTGCCTTCTGCCACTCTTTTAGCTTTTGGGCTGCCATGTCCAGTCTAAGGTATATGTTGGATTCTCTTCTTTTCTTCCAGTAATCTTCATCTATCACAGGGTTGACAGTATCAGCAATCTTACTTAACTTGTCCAAGAGCTGATCATCTGTCTCTGACTTGGGCTGTTCTGTCTTGTCTGCAAACTGGGGTTCTTCTAATTTGTGAGAGGGATCTTGGTCTGTGTTTCTCTCTGATGAGGGGCCTTTCAGAGTGCCTTCTCCCTCAGACTGTCTTGGATTCTTCTGACTTTGATCTGAGTGCTCTTCTTCAAAATCCTCATCTGTCAGATCAATCAGGGAGTCTTCATCTGAGGCATCTGAAAACAAATCGGGTGGAGGGTAAATGGGTGATTTGGGAATATAGTCAACATTACTTAGTCCTTTCTCATACTCTGGTGGGCATTCAGGTGACAGGGCAGTTGAATGAAATCCACCTGCCATGTTTGATTGTTCATAGTAAGTGTTTGTAGGGGCACTGTCTGTTGAAGAGCCATTAGAGTAATCTCTCTGTCTCTTCTTATGCAACAGTGTTTGAGCAGAATGGTTGGGCTAGTGGCCTTGGCCAGATTGCTGCTTCTTGTGAGGGGAGGGGGGTCTTCTCTCAGAATAGGGGTGGACATGAGGTCTGGCTTCTGGTCTGGGTGACCAGTGACTGTTTCTCATCTGTCTAGGTTTACCAGCAGTCCTGAATAGGCTAATTCTTCTGGCAGCTTTCTGCAACCTGTACTTCCTCATCTTTTACTTGGTCTGGGTATTAGGGGGTGGGTGGAACTCCATGTTCTTCTCCAGGTGCAGGACATCCATGGGTCCATCTGGATTCCAGTATGTCCTCTGGGGGTCTTCACATAGACTTCAGTATCCACCACATCATTGGGGACGACAATGGTCATGATGACTTCTCCCTTCCAGGTTCTCTTCCATCTGGCAGAGACTTTTCCATTCCCACTATAGGAGGTGGGTTGGTGAGTAAGCCATCAGTGCAGGAGGATCTTGGTTTTCTAGCCATTTTATCTGAAATGTCTAAGCACATTAAGATTCATTAGTCAAGTGAACATCTTTTAGACTTCTTGATGTGAGATAGATGGAGGCTTCTTATTTCATTTCTGGGAGCATACCAGGTGTTACCTTGTTTTATCATAATGTTATACCTGACATTTTCATGGGACAATAAGGTTCTGACTTTTACCTTATCCCATAGGGGTACATTCACATTTTCAGGCAAGTCAATTCTTTTATCATTCATATTTAGTGTACTGCCTGTCCATTTAATATGCATTGTATCCCAAAGGGAATGCTTTATCAGTGACATGTTCTGGGCCTTAGGCTGTCCATGCAGAGCAAATGCATGTAGTATGCCATTTAATTCTCTCATCTTGAGAGGGACATGATAACAGTCATAACTGATAAACAAATATACAGTGCATACATTGCCATACAAGTATCCTTTGAAAAAGGTCATTTTGCTGCATGTCTTGTACAGGTACACAACAATACCTAGCATGGTAACAATGGTTATGGCCATGGATACCCATGGGTCTTGACAAATCAATTTGGCTTCCTTAGTGTTGGGTATCTCAAAGGCTGACATAGTTTCGGTACCTGGTAGCCTTTGTATGGTCATGGCAGCAACTAGTGTGTGCAATTTCTTGTGCTTGCAGGCTAAGTAGACTTGAGGTATTAACATACACATTATAATGAAACTTGTGGACATGTACAGTATGTGGGCTGGAGTTGAGAAGAGAAGTGAGCCTTTTGTAGGTTTTTCATCACTGGTATGCCTCACCAAAGGGAAAAAAGGTGAATTTGGGGAGGCCTTGGACCTCATATTCATTGTTTGAAATAGTTTCAGCAGTGTAGTAGGAGGATTCAGGGGTGCTAGGGACAAGGATGAGTTGTCCAGTAGCAGGAGAGGAAAGGAATTGTTCAGAAATATGTCAAAGACATGCTCATTTCCAATGAGCTCTGTAGAAATTGTCTCATTTTCTGATAGGCCAAAGAGAGACATAAAATGACTGAAAGCTGAATTTATGGTGAAATACATTATAAACTTTGGATTGGGCGAACATGAACCTAGGGACTCAAGCAAATAAGTCAAACCTGATTCAAGGTGACAATTGCATAGGAGAGATCTGTTCACAAAGACATATGGGTAACTGGGCACTGGATGGGTTATGTGGAGATCTTGTGAGCAGACTAGTCTTTTAGGACTTAACATATTGGCCAAAAGGATGTGTGTACCACCATGAAGAACACTTGGGGTCACAGTGGTATTGTAATAGTAGTCAAAAGTACACACAAAATAGACAACATTATGAGGTGGTTTGTAAAAGATTGCACTTTCACAACTAGGCTTAGATTTATGCTTGACAAGGAAAAGTTCTTCACAATAATAAGTGTGTCTAATCTGTTTGTACATCCTTAGTTCTTGGATCCTGAGTTGGATATAATAATCCTTGCTTATAGCAATGTAGGGTTTACTGTATCTCACTTCAGAGTAACTATTTCCATCAACATTCAAGTCAAGAATGGGTGCCTTGACAGTTTCAATTTCATACAGAGTCTGGAGCTGACTGGTGTGATCCTGGAGAAAAACTGGAAATGCAACAATCATGTTGCCATCAGTGTCCACATCAAAAGTTGCCAATTTCATGTCATAGTATTCAGTCAGGTGTTTGATAGCCAGAACAAAATTGGGATGAGATTTCTGAACCATGACAAGGGTATTGGTGGTAATGTTTTCCAAAATAGTTGGAGGAAATAAAAATGGAGCTAAGTGGCCAGTGCTGAGAATGCCTATAGCATTTAGCAAATCTTTTAAATTTCTGAGAAGCCATTCATATAATCTGATTTGCCTTTCAAGCACACTATGAACATACAAGTTCATTTTATGTATAAATGTCATTCTTCCAGAAACATCAGGGAGCATGTGCGCCATTTGCAATGTGAACATGTCTTGGCCTGTAGGGAGTCTTTCAAGTTGCATTGTGCTATTCTGTAAGCTATTAACAGTGCTTAATATATCTTGCAACTGAGCAACATTATACTTTCCATACAACAGGAAATCATTTTCAAGCTGCTTCAAGGAATTCCATGCCAGTGACTGGTCTTGTCCTATTGCCATCGTACCTGATGCCATGGCTTTATTTCTTTTTCTTTGGAGGAAGGAGTTAAGACTTTCAACTGCTATTGTGGCAAGTCCAGCAATAGCAGGAAACAAAGCTGACAAAGCTTTCTTCTTGCAGACAGGTGTCTCTCCCATGGTAGAGTGGAAAAACCTCTGACCAGCAGAGACAGGATCCTGAAATGTCCTACCAGTGTGAGAGTGTCCTGAACCATGCAAGGACCATGGAATTTCTTCCTTTAAAATCCCTTTGATGGCACTTTCATAGTATAATTCCTTTTGCTTCAGTAAAGTAACAATTGGCTTCATTGATTTACAGATGCTTCTTATACTGTTCACATGTTTTGAAGCTGCCATTGAATTCTTAAGATGATCCACAAACTTACAATCAGGATCAAAATTTATATCTGGTAACTTGACATCCTTTAATTTGGGTAAAACCACCTTAGTAATAACCCATACTCTATGAATGTTGTGATGCAGTAAACCATTGTACTTGTAATTAATTCCATAGGACATATTCAACTTATTGAGAAATAAGTCTGAAGATATCTGAAGCTGTGATCCAAGAGTGGTACCAAGGAACATAAGTAAAAGCCACATACCTGGTTTATGTAGAGAGCTAATAGCTGTATGCTGTATACCTGATAGGTAATTGTGAGTGATCTTGCAGAGAGATCTGGTGGTGTTCCTTCTTCACTAGTTGGTGGAGAAAGATGTAGAAATCTGCTGGAGTTCATGCTTTATACAACTTTACCCATGTTTGCCAAAATTAACAGGGCCAATCAGTGGAACTCAGGAGGTGGGACTTAGTTACCATAATTATTCCACTGAAGAATGCAAATGCAGTAGAATACTTGAGGGTAATTATACAGGCATGAACTCACAGTAAATAGTGAGCAAAGTATTTGCACACAACCACAGGTGGTTGCAAAGGGGTACCAGTTGTTACAGTACCTAGTTAGTAAACAAATTAGTTAGATAAGCAGGAAATCAATAGCACATTTATAGCTGGAAGTATTTCTGAGAAAGAGTAACTGAAGGTTAAAGAGAAATGAAGTCAGCAACAAATCTCCAAATATCTTACAAGGGCTATTTTCAAGCACAAAAATGCAATTTTCCTTCAGTTTTTAATTCTCCTTCTGAAAGGTCTGTCAAATCTTTTATGATTTTTAAAGGTCTGGCATACATGACAAGATATGATATACATTCTAACATGATAAGCCAGGTTGGGACAATAAAATTTTTGCTGCAAAGTGAGAACACATTTTGACATACCCATGTATCCACTTAATATTGAGGAATGAAAAAGTTCCAATAGCCAGGTATATATCTCTAAATGAGAGTTATTAAGGTATGCAGCTTGCATATCTCTCAAGCTACATGGGAGTTGTAATTTAGTTAGGTATTTTCTTTTAATTTGTTCCATAATTTTATTTATGTCAGACTGTCTGGGCAAATATCTATGCATTAGTGTTGCATCAGTAATTTGATCACCAAGCACAGGAGGCAAATGTAAATCATCTAAATCTGGGGTTTTGAAAACAGGTTCCATCTCTTTATCTTGATAAGGGATAAGATCTGACTGTATATCAAATGGATTTTCTTGAGGCATAAGAGTTTGCTGAGGGGGCAGCTTTGGTATATTAGCCAAAGGTTGTCTAAAGTTAGGGACTGAAGTAATTTCTTCATCGACATGTTTTTCTGTACTCAGGCTTCTATTAGCAGTTAGGTTTTTGTCAATCAGAGATTCTGTGTTACCACTTGATCTTGTATTCACATGATCATGTTGAGTAGGTGGGAATAACTTTACTGGTGTGGGCAATGAGGTGTTGGATGCTGACCTGGGGGTATTCAGAAATTTTACACTTCTTTGTATAAGCTTCCTACTGGCCTGCTGAGCTATGCTAATTGGTGTTTTGACAGTCTGCTGATTTCTGACTGGGGTCTGTTTACTTATACTATTGGGAGTATTTTGTTTAGGCATATTATCCCTATTTATGACAGGGGTTTGAACTTACACTGGAGTTTTCTGTATATTCTTAGAGTAGACTTATCAGACAATTTTGGATTCCTAACTATAGTTCTTATAGGAGTTTGGGATGGTGTCCATCTCACTACTGGTTTAATAAGTCTTTGATTAGGGGTTCTCAAATTTGGTTGGGCCAGTGTCTGTTGAGATTTTGATTGATTTTCAGGTTTGAGAGGGGGGTCTACTCCTTTTTGAGCTCTATGTATTTGAGGTAGATTAATTCCAGCAGCATTAGTGCTACTTCTAGTGGCTACATTAAAATTGGTAATCATGTAGGCTTCTGCTAAATAATCTATGGCTAATCTATACTGGGCCAAAACATTGAAAGATATTGGTATTACTTCACTTGGATCTCCTTCATCTACAGCTATTCTAGATAAGTAATCACAGAGGATCATATCTTTTCCCTTTACATAATATAGGTTAAAGCAATAGCCTGCCAAATGTTCAAGCAATCTTATAATTCTACCAGTTGCTGGTAGGTTTTTAGATTTCATAATGTAGGGCAAAGCTCTATGATCAACTGCACAGTCAAATTCTACTCTAAGTAAGAGGTGTTTCCATAGGTGAATATTTATAGCTAAGCCAGTCATTTCTAATTCTGTTACACTATAATTTTTTACAAACTTCAGGTAGAGATTTACTAGCATATCCTAACAATCTGGGTTTACCATCTTGTACTTGCCAAAGAGAACTACCTGTATGGGTTTTAGATGTATCACAATATAATATGAATCTACCAGTTGGTCTGGGAAAATGTAAGATAGGAGGCTTCACTAACATTTCTTTTACTTCTGAAAAGGCTTTCTGATGGAGTTCTGACCAGTGAAATGGTATTTCTTTCCTGGTCAGTTCATAGCTTGGTTTCAGGATTTTCTGTAGATCCTTACAAAAGAGACTTAAGTAATATACCACACCACAGAAACTCTTACAAGCTTTAGCTGTAGTAATGGCCTGTAATTTTTGTATGGCTCCTATTCTACTTTTCATGGGTGTAATGGTAAGCATTCCATCCTTTATATGAAATACATTTCCTAAATATACCAAATGTCTCATGAACAACTGACATTTTCTGGGTGATAGTTTCAAACCATGGGCTACTAAGGCTATGAGTAAATTTTCAAAGAGTAACACGTGATCTGATTTTAGTCCATGCAACAAAAGATCATCCATGATAGTAATATAGGATTGTTTGCTGGGGACACCTTCTAAAAGGTTTTCTATGTAACTTATCCAAACTTGAGGGCTGATAGCCAATCCCATAGTTAAAACTTCATACCTATAGTAAGGGCTTCCAAAATAAGGGAGGATGCCACAAAACTCTTTAGCTCTGTTAAACTTAAGCTATGGAATGCATCCTTTAAATTTACACAGGATAAGACTTCACACCTAGATTTACCTAAAATTTTGAAAATATCCCTAAGCAATGGGGTTGCAGTATTCTTTCTTAATATTCTAGTGTTTAGTAACCTAAAATCTACTACA
>CAXANZ010000077.1:0-16804 GCA_963970385.1 Theonella swinhoei
GATGTTGCCATGTTTAGGTCAGTCCATCAATATGTATGAGGCACATCGATTTTAGGGGGGAAGAGTAAATGTGCTTATCTTTCTTTGCAATGGATTTGGCATGATTTGCAGTAATTCATGATGATTCATGGTTATTTGTGATGATTTGCAATAATTCCAGAGATTTATATTCATTGCAGTGGATTCGTGAGGATTCACAGTGATTCATGGTAATTTGTGAAATTTGTACATATATTCCCAATTTTATGCAATGGATTCACAATGTATTCATGGTGATTCATGAGATTTGGATAGATTTGCAATAGATTTTTTCTGATTCATAGTGATTTATGATGAATCCTGATGCTTTATGGTGATTTGAAAGATTTGCATGGATTCGAATTGATTCACATTGATTCACGATGAAATCCCGGTGATTTGTGGGGATTCGCAATGATTCACAGACAGCATTATTCTATGAATAACAATTTAATTGTGCCTTTAGGTGAAGTTCAAACTTGCAAGTGAACTAAAAACTCTTTTTAACCCCATCATAAGCATTGGTACCCACCCCACCGATCAACCAATCATAATCAAGCATTTAGAAATCATTAATTGAAGGATAAATCAGATCAATGCACAAATGGCGACATATTTGAACTTGGATGTAAACTATGTGTGTACAACACCAGCAGCTGTGTTGGCCATTCATTAAATTCATTTTCTGTCCCGTAAAATTTCTTTGTGGATTCGAACTTTGTGTTCTTTACTGTTTGTCCATCGTTTCTTTTGTGAATTATCGAATATTACAAAATTGCACACTTTTCGAACCAAAATCCATTGATGATAGATTATTTTTGGATTATATTGAATTTTGTAACAATAAACTCTCATTGTCATTGTGTTTATATGCACAAATATTCTGAACTATTCTATTGTTATGTAATTAGTTCATCACTTCAGAACTTTAGAACAATAGAAATTCACGAAATAAAATAATGTAACGTTAATCCTAAAATGTTACTGCACCTGTCGAAAATGTTATGTAACATTGGAACATAATTTTACTGGACTATGAGGTGGATTTTATGCCCTCGACCACATAATCCGCACTTTTGGTGGACAATAATGCCCAGTGGCGGATCCAGGGGGCGCCGCCGGTGCGCGCCCCCTAAGGGTCCAGATTCTTTCGTTTTGACACAAATTTTTGAAATAGCCGCCTCGGTTGTTGGCGCCCCCCACGAAGTTGGCGTCCCACCCCACGGGAAATCCTGGATCCGTCACTGATGCCTATTGTTTTCACTTCATTTTGCACCCCACATAAAACATTTGAAATTTATCCTGAACTTTTGAAGAAAACAATGACGCCTCATATCGGAGAATTCTACGAAATTGTATGTTGCCGATCTGGCCAATGACGTCCACTGTAACTTTCCGCCTGAAGGCTTGATGAATACAGTTTCCAGATGTGAGGCCGCCTATTGGCTGGAACGAATTTCCTACAATTTTCTCATCTGAAAAGTCTACAAATGGTATACTCTTTTTGCCCTCTTTTGTTATAAACAGCTTTGAAAATTCTCACAACAATGGAACCCCCTGTTCTGCCAGTATGTTTTAGACTACAAAAAATCGTTGGTACTTCGTGGAGTTATTCTGATACAACAAAATCACAGCAAAATAATGACACTTAATTTTGATTAAAGTTTTCGACAAATACAGCACGAATTTGAAGAGAAAAAAATTTAATTTTAAATTGCATTGTAAGGGGAGGAATTCTTTAACCATATTGCACTAGGAAACAGTGGCTATGTTTGTATCGATGTTTTTTGGGGTTTTTTTCAAAGTTGTTGCTGAGTTGTGGAACCAAAATTTTGAGTTATTGATGAGTATGGAAGATAACAACTTAACAATAACTTGGTAATATCCAACTGTGAAGTTGATCTGATTGGTCAGTATTTGTTTTGATGTCCTGTATTCATCACCTAGAATGTGGTCTAGAACATATGAACTGAATCTCATGTACTCTGTGGTTGAGCTAATCACAGAAAATTGCAATTTAGTAGCAGTGAACCAAGTACCTATTGCTAAGTTGTTGAAGTAAAACAAGTACCTATTGCTAAATAGTGAAATCTAATACATTTTATGTTTAAAAAAGTCGAAACAAACAGCCAGTTGCACTTGCCTTCCTTGGTTCTACCACAGCAAGCTTGATACCCATCTTTGGTCGGCGCCACAACAGCATCTTTGGTGCCAACTCTGTTATCTCCCATAACAAAAAAAAAAAGTCCTGCTACTTATTTCTTATTTAAACCTACAAAGAAACGAAAAATGAAGTCTCTTATTATTCGGGTTTTTTTTTAATTTGATTTACTAATTGGATCCGTTAGTCGTATTAGACTAAACTATAATTTTTTCAAAAAATTAGTATGTCGCAAATTATAATCCATTTTGAACATACAATTTCTCATTTTAACAACTTTCATGTTTTAAATTTAGCATTTAATAAGTAGTAAGTGAATTCCTTATTTTAGAATTAAATATGCAAATAATAGTAACATCTTTCAGTTTTAATAATCAGTCTAATCAGACTAACAATTTCGAAAAACCGAGAATGTCTTATGCCTATTGTTTAAACGGCATGCATAGACACAAATTTGGTTATCAGCTTCAGGAAATTGTGGTAAATTTTCAACAAAAGATTTTCGTGTTGTGTTGTTGTAGCATGAAATTCTATTGTTTTAAACGTTACAAATGTTTCCCGGTCTCTTGGCCCTAGTACAGCTGGAAAACACTAAATATTTCAACATGATACCCACACAGGAAGTTTAATTCATAAATCCAAGTACACTGTAATTTCTAATTCGATAGTTTGTTTCAGCAGATTATCCCAGAAATGATTTCCCTTTTGTCAATTATTGACTTAAATACTGCCTGATAAAGCACAAAAATTTATACCAGGTGTTTACCTTTGATTTTGGCTGAAAATATAGCAGCTGGGTGTGCCCGGCTTTGTTATCTCCAGATCTATTGCATTGCTAGAAACAACAGCTTTTGCCTGTTATGCTATGAAAATAAGTTGTACAACATATTCACCTTTCCATTGTAAAATTAGCAGTCAGTCATTTGCATATAGAATAGCCAGATCTATCTCCACATTTTACAAATGTAAACAAGCCAGTTTCACTGCTGCTTCAGCTGTTTTCCTCACAATAAGCTGTTCTTTGACAGAGATGATAAACAGAGGTCTAACATTTTGGCTTCTTTCCTATCCCAAATTGTGTGTAGAGAGGCACAGAACCACTACTTCTAGTTTCAATGTAACAGCAATCATCACTCGATGATAACTGCTAAACCAAGTACCAGTACAGATCAGTATCTGTCCATTCGTCTTCCTTGTAAGCAACATGCAATGGTGTTTGTTGCACCCAGGACAATATCCAAAGATACCAACCGCCCACATCTATGGCCTGGGCTGCAGAGCTGCTACGATGCCATTGATTTTTCCATAACAAGCTACTACTACTACTGCTGCCAGACCAGCTGCATTCAAACTCGTGCTAGAAAGATATGATTTTTATTGCACAAAATCAATTCACTGATTAATTTATTCATTAACTCACCCAAATTAACACAAATGCGACATAGATAGCATGTAACTACTTTAAGCCATTTTATTTTTCATTATTAAAAGTTTTTTTTTATATTCTTAAACCTTTATTGGTACGAATAAAATACCAAAAAGCTACCTTGGAAGTCAGTCCAAGAAATTATATCAAATGTGGAAAATTCAGAATTTTAGATATTTCAATATTCTTACTCATTAAACAATACTATGTTAGTTAACTTGTGAGGTAAATTGGCACAAATTTCATGTAATTGAAATAAACGATTGAAATCTTGGATGGGAGCTTAAAGCTCCCGTCAAAACTTTAGGTTTTTTTTTTTGTTTTTTTAGTTATTTTTGAAGATTCCTGTTGGGATGACTTAAAACATTTTCGTACAGCAGGTTTTAAAAAATCACAATTTTGGATTTGTTTCTTTTTGTGCAAAAAATAATAGATTTTTAAAGTAATGTTGTACGGGAAGTTTTAAGTTTTTGTCAAAATTGAAAAAAAAATGCAGATTAATCAAGTACAAGTTGAATACACATACTGTATAACATTTCACCCTATCACCCTCCCGAATCTGTACATCAAAATTGATAAAAAATATATAAGGTAAAATGCACATTCGATGAGAACTTTTGTTCAGGCGTACAATCTGATAAATTTCAGAATTTGTCTCACCTATCCAGTATGGCAATTCACTTCATGCACTGAACAAGTTGCAAAGGTTTGTCAATTGGAATTCAATGATCAATTACAAATGATCAGGACATGATTATTCACAGCTATACTAGTGTTTGAAAATTTTAATTGTTCCATGGGAATAGACCACATTGTCAATTGCCATACAGAATACCTGTGTCGCTGAGGAGTTATTGCAAAAAGAACTGAAATGGACCCAAAAAACTGGTATTTTATACATTTTGGCGTATTTTTGTTATATAACCGCTATGTCAAAATAGCCATAAATAAGCAAGGAATCTTTTCCCATGTTTATTTTTCACTTTTAAACCTTATTTTAAATAGTTCACAATTAGAAAATAATAATTATAAATGTAAACAAGGCCCCAAGCTAAGTTTGATAGCTTTGACATTTAGCTCTGTGGTGTATCACATATCACAACACAATATGCACATACTTAGAAAATTCCTCACATACCATTATGTGATACTAAACCTACTGGAAAAAAGTGCCCTCAAGGTTAAATGCACCCATTAAACTGTCTAGAGTATGCTGCAAGTAAATTGATAAGTGAATCCTCTGCAAAGCCAGATGGGTTCACAAACCACCCAAAATATTCATTTAAGCACTTAGAAACATAATTCAAAGACAAAATTAAGAATATACTTAATTTTAGCTGCAGAATTTCATCCTATTGTTAATTTAAAGTTTTAGACAATATTTGCAAAGGTATTTAAAAAATTGTGCAAACCAGCTTAATTCAACTACAGACAAATAAACCTGCTCAATTACACCCTGGAGCAAAGCAAACTGTCTGGTTTACTCTAGGCAACTGTCTGCATAGTATCAGCTCATTTAGCCAGTAGTGTACACCACAGATTTCACACAGAGACTGTACACCACAAATGCAATACAATTAGAATGTATGGACATTGGTGGTTTTGCATAGATACAGCCTTGAACCATCATTGAACTTAAAATGTCCTTACCCTTGCACTATGTTGGCCCTGTGTTTGATGGCATTTTCAAGGAACCAAGTAATAAAGTTGTTTGTCCCATGGTTTTATATAAAAGGGTATTTTTCAGCCCCTGGGGCCCCTCTTCCTATGTAAGCAGCCACAAGCCACCTTGGGCATACTTGGCTTTGGAGAAGACAGAGACCACATTACTTGGTTCCTTGAACAAATGGTTAGAAATATATTTTAGAAAATACAACTTAGAGCTGCATTTGTTAGAATTTACTCAGGAAAAACCTGACTGGGTTTAGATGTCTTTGCAGTACCAGGATTTCTTTAACAGAAATTCAATTGGTGTTTGGACTTGGGAAGGAATTGACTGAGAATAACTAACTTGTATTTTGTGAAGTTCTGTAATGTACAAGGAGAGACACTTGACTTTGTATTCAGGAAAGGAACAATGTTGTCAATAGTTTCCAACAATTGGTACCATTGTTAAAGGTTTGGTTTCACTGATTGATTATTGTTCTCATGTTTAATTGTGAATGTGTATTTTAATAAATGGTATTCAACTTAAAATGATTTTTGATTTGTGGTTTGAATTGTTTAACAGAACTTGATGAGTTATTCTGGTGTTGCCAAGCAGTAGTGGGATAGTTAGTAGGTGGACTGGATCACTTCAGTTCCTTGGGGCTCATAGTCAACAGAGTTGACTCCCATCAGTAAACTGTTGGGCACCCATGTTTCACTGAATTCTACTAACCAAAACTGTGAGGTATACATCACAGTAATGCAAAATGGACATTCCACAAAGATACCTTTAAGGTATCAGGTGTAAATTCAAACAATTCAAGCCATTTATTTGAGACACCTGTGATATGGGTTACAAGTGTTAGAATTAAATATATGTAGTGTGTTATGTGATGATCAGGTTATATGTAATATATGTGTGATGTCAGCCACACTGTGGGGTGGAAGGTCTTGCCCTCTAGTACTGTGCTTCTGGAGATGTAGATGACAACTCGATAAATAGTGCACATGGGCACCAACCAAAAGGCACGACGGTCCTGTGGAGACAGTACTCAAAGTAGAACACGGTGTTCCCGGGCCGCTCTCAAAGTGTATTGGTGCGTCCATGGATGCAGGCGCACATAGACAAGTTATAACAACCCAGTATATTTGAAGGAAGTAGGCTCTGTCAATGCGGGTGCACGAGCGCGTCAATCTAGGCACGCATGTGTACCTCCTTACTCAATGGGGGTTGAACCAGTGAATGCCCTCATGGCGTGGTGCCGGGCCTTTTATAGACCCGGAGCACGTGCTGTATGACATCACGAATGATGTCATACTGTAACATTATGATGTGAGAACACAACGTAACTACCCATTGTAACGTTATGACCCAGTGTCAATGTTACATGTGACCTAATCATGGCGTGTCACCAGATGCGTCTTGTCAAAAAAGAATAAAATACGACCCATATGTCACACCCTCCCCCACATATTTGGAAGTGCCCTCGCTTCCAGAGCCTACAACCACTTTATTAATTCATAAGCACCTTGATTATTAAAAATGAGAACACCTATATCGACAATTACTAAGCACAATTCACGCATAATATAGGATAATCTCACAGTCATTATATGAATTCTCTATGAACGGAATCTCATTTCTTAATTTTTGTTTTGTTAGACTCGTAATATTGAGGACACTATAGATCCTCCACCCCCGCATGCAGTACTACAACATCATCTTCTGCTATGGGTGTGGATTGTTCCTTACTTGTGGGAGTATTTTCATCTTTTTGTGCTTTGTTTTCTTCTGTGTCTGGTGTGTCTTCTCAATGTGGCTCCACACTGGCCTTGAGGATGTGTTCCGGCACCAGGTGTTGATTTTGCCATGTGGGTGGTGTTTCTTCCATGGCTCCCTGTGTGGGTTCATCCACGATCGTGACTGGACTGGGTGTGCACGATTGATCTTGCAAGTTGTTGGTATCCCAATCTATATATTTGTCAAAGTTCCCCACTGGGGGTTTAGATGGCTGGGCTCCAGGCTGTGCATATTTGACTTGTGGTTCCCCATGGGGTGTTGGGCCTGCTGGTGGTACCCCTCATCGCTACCCACCCCGCACCATTGGTTTGTGGGTCATAGACCAACATATGCCCTTCATACATCAGCACGCGGGCCACCCCCTGGTAATTGCCTGTTTCATCATGGAGCACCAATCAGATCCCTGGCATTTGCGAACTTAAATCCACAGTAGAACCTGGTGAGTAGGGGAGGCAGTCCTCTCCCCAGCGGTCTTTGTTAGTGTCTGGCCATGTGAAAATATCCCAAGTGATGTTTGAAGGGCTTTGTGTGGCCACTTGATCGAGGCAGTGGGTTATGCAAGCCCGGATTTTGCTCATTGGCTGCCTCAGTACAATGTCATGCTTTGGTGGCCAGCACTCCCACAGAATGGAAGGGCTTATACGTCTACCTGTGGCTGACAGGAATGCCTGTGTCAGAGGGCTGACACATGGGACCATTCCTTCCCCTTCAGCTACCCAGGACCATCCAGCCGATGCCTCGGCCATGCATTGTAGGCAGCAGGCATAAGCCTCTAACCAAAGATCCTCTTTGCTTCCTCCACAGTCATCTCTATCTAGAGGCAGCCATCATCCGATCTCCATGTTGGTTGGGGCAGGAGGGCAGGACATGGAGTGCGTGGCAGAGGACCATTCCCATGTTGATAGCAAGTGGCATGCCAGGCATCGCGTCGCAGTTCCCCCTCCATCTGTCAGCAGGTGAAGCAACAGCCAGAAGATGATCATTTCATCATCGTAACAATAGTGATGATTTTGCATCCATTCCATTGGATGTATGTCTGGGTCTGCATTCACTTCTGCATCTCCTCCCACAGTTTCCTCTTCCGCACCCTCCCTTTTCTGGAGGGTGGTGTCTGTGACTTCTCTCTTTCTCGCACTTTTGCTTGGGGGTTGTGCAAAGACCACCGAACATACCTTCCTCACTGGGGATGGCTCATCAAACTGTGCTGATGTCCTCGCTGGACAATGTACTTGCAGACCCCAGAATACTTTGGCAGCCAGACATCTAGTCACTTGGTTATAAGTCTTGGGGCCCGTCAGCTTCGGTATTGGCCCTGGTGATAGAACTCCATCGTAGACTGATCATACTAGGTGCTCTAATGTTTTGCTGTCTGGCTCACTCCAGGCAATGCATTCTAGTGTATCCCGGCTGCATGGTTGGGCATTGCCAGAGGATGGTAAGGGGCAGTGGCATCCGATGCCTCCACCCTGCTTTACCCTGAACTGATCCTCTGCCTCAATCATAAGTTCGTAACTGAGGATGACATGACCATCACAATTCTGATCCGTCAAGTCATGGGAGATATAGAAGAATTCTTCCATAATCCATAATATTACCTTGGGGCAATGTCCCTCATGCTGCACTGTACACGCCTGCAGCGTATTTCCGCATATGAAAGTGGGCACTATGAAGTCCCGTATACTTTCATTAATCCACCATCTTAAACAAGATTCATTCGACATGTCATAATGCGCATCAAAGCACGCACAGAAAACTGCTAGGAACACCTCTGAAGCCATTGTGTGAGTTGTTATGGTCGATTGAGCAACTCACTTTGCCTTTTATACCCTTTGGGAAATCCTTGGGTTTTTCCATGATGTCATCATTACATCACATCACTTCCTGGTGAAGCTCCTCCCATTCTAATGAGTTAGCCAATCAGTGACTCTCCCTCCACAACACACCCACATGCATGGGCATGGGTCTCAAATCATCCCACCATTTTCTCATTGTTCATCCAGATTTTGAAGAAGCAACATCTTAGATGCTTCAGTTGCAGCACACTTTAGTATACTTTGGATTACTGTCTATCGCACCTTGTTCTGCCTTCGTATCCACGGTAAGTGTGTTTTGTATTCCTCACATCATGCGTTTCATGCTCTCACATGCCTGTATTCTAAACATTCTGCTTTCTTGATATTCAGATGACAACTTGGTCCTTCAGAGGTGCATTGGAAGAACTCGAGGTGAAAAGTCATTTCGACGAGTTGATGCTGCGGAGCAATGTAGGTTTATATCTGGGGGATATTCGTTTCACTGAGATACAGACCAGTATTAAAATATGTGCGGTGCACTTCAGTACATTTATACGATTCATTGAGCAGGGGTGTTTCAATGCAGACAACTTGCCTATAGATGGTTGCAGTCAGACCACGGCTATACTTCTTGCCTTCATCCCCGACCGGCATCTTGAAGACATCAAGAGCATTGGCATAGGCAACGTCATTCAAAGGTGTGGGAGCCCAATAGGGGACTTGTCCTCCATAAAAATGGTGATTGATTCTATTTGCTCTGTCTTAACCACCAAGTGCAAGAAGAGTCCGATGAAATGCAGGGTGTACATGGTGTTCATAGGGAACTACGGCAGGCACATGGCTTTTGCCACAGATCCTCCCTATTGTGTTGTGTACTCTGTGGACTACAAGACCAATGATCCTTCCCAAATGACACCTCATCATACCCAAAACCACATGTATGCCATGGTAAGCACTAACATGATAGTGAGGAGGCTGCTGTCTTTACCTCATTGTGAGCCAGAGGACAGGAGACAGACTAAAGGTGGCTGCCTTCTCATCCCAAGAGGCATGCAGTTTGGCCCCACATTGTTTCCAGAAATAGTCGTACCGCACAACCATGCGGGTCCACCTGTCAATCCAGTCACATGGCAGGAGGCCCTGTTTCAGACTGTTGGTCCCTTTCAAGCCATAGATACTATTTTCCCCAGTTTCCCAGGGGGTCTAGAATTGTTTACTGCTGAGGAAGTGGTGAAGTTGAAGGAGTTGGGGGTTTTGAACCCTCCCAATGCACCAGAGCGTCCGCTGCGCTTTCCGCCACTTGTATCCTCCAGTCAGGGTAAGATTGTGTCTGCTGTGCTTGGCATGCCACCTCCAGGCTTTGAGGCACATGGTATTGAGCAGTCATTGATGACCGATCGGGACAAGGAATCCATTCTCTCTGACAGTTACTCAGATTGTCAATCCATCACCGTTGACAGTGGCACCACATGGGGAGGCCCACTGTATGAATCTTGGAGAGAGAATCAAAATCACAGACCACAGAATGCAAGGACAAAGATAGCCACAAGTCTAGTGAAAGGGACCGTGACCAAAATCGCAAAAGGGATCGGGATAGGTCCAAAAAGAACGACAACCGATGTGTTTCAGAATGGTCTCATGGGCATTCTCTGTGATGCAGAGACCATGAAGGTGATCACACCAGTAATGGTAAATGTGAGAGATCAGATCAGAGTTCATCCGACAGCCACAAAACCAAGCAGAGACGCGGAAGCGTCAGTCCACCACGCGACTGTAAAAAGTTGCACACTGCTGAGGGTCGACCTCTGCCGCCTCCACCCATGTTCCACTCAGCTCCTTTACCAGCACTGCACAGACTGTCTTCTGACCTCCCGGAACCCAGCTCTGCACATTTGTCCTTCAATCAGAGTCAGAGCTCATTTCCTCCCCTCGATTTGGGGGGAGGCGACACCCATCCCATCTCATCCACGAGCACATCTATCCAGGCAAGCGCCTGTCTGTCATAGGTCCATTACCATCTGCATCCACCCCCACCATGAATTTCTCCAAAGATCACATCAAGCAAATATTGTCTCGCTTGTGAAGGGCAACATTTAAAGGAGCGCATTATGAGGGAGTTCGTTAGGCTTTCTAGCCAAGAGGTACTGTTCTGCACCCAGGTTCAATCCACCGGCCATGAGTCATTAGCCAGTGGGTGTCCAGACCGTTTAACAATGTACTATGAGATATTAAAGTCTGACCAACAATCTTCAGAAGCGAAAGACAAGGCTATGGAGGAAATCCTCAACCAGGTGAGTCAGGCATGGTTAAAAACAAACATGGCATTATTCAAGCACATACTGGATTATGAGGCTAAACTGGACATATTCCTGAACAAAACTGGGGGTTGGATCAGAGAACAAGAGGAGTGCATTTGGACAAAAATGTTTGAAATAACAGGGGATGCTGGGGCTCCATTATGCACCAGTCTCGATATCATGCTTTGTCTTTTGGACACTGTCCCTTCTGAAAGGTACCAAAAACCAGTTGCTTTTGGTAGCCTTGATATTTGTAATTATACCGAGATGCATTCCCAGGTTCTTACGCTATTAGCTGGTTAGAATGCTTTGCAATAATGTAGACAACTAGAATGTTAATGATGCCAAACGTAATAATGTTTATTGCAGAGTCCTATTACAAAGGTTCACTGTTCATCAGTTCCAGAACTATGTGAAATCCATGTTGGTATACAAGATGAATCTGTGATGTTAGTTCACAGATTGGCTCAGATGATAACTGACTAAGTGCTGCATGTGCACGCCTTATATTGGTATAGTGAGAGGATTGTGGGAAGGTGATTGCTTGACTGAACACAGGCACCCATTGGCTAGACCCTTGGGCATGCCCAGTGGATGCGTTGCACATGCATTGCTTAGGGGAGACACAAGGATACATTACTATTAAGTAATGGATTTCACCGATAACAGTGATCAAACTATTTCTAATCGATAGGTCCGTAATTTGGGTACATGGTACCTATCATCCCTCCCTTACCAAGGGAAAAGTTTGTACGTAGTATAACAAGTACAAACTTAGAAATTTTGATTGCAGTAGGAATAGTTTGATTCCCTTAATTTAATTATTTACAGTAACTTGGTTTTACGAGGAACTGTGAACTAATGCGAAGTACAATAACATAACAAATAATTATATAACTTATTTGAAGATAGAAACTGGACTAATTGTCCACAATTATAAAATTAGCCACACACAAATTTTATAATGTGTGGGTAAATATGATAATTTACACAAACAATACGGTTTGATAGCATTAAGTTTAAGCAGTGACATGGGTGTCTAATTTCGATAACTTCTCTTCTTCCAGTTCTGTCTGGTGCCAGTAACTGGAATGAAATGAAACATATATTAATGGGTGTAATAAATTTCAAAAGAAATGGAATGTCATACATTAATGTTGTGAAACAGAGGGTTCAAAACTGCTTCCACAATAAGTCAACTTCTGATCTTGCTCTCTTGGTGGATTTCTATGGTTGCTATATGTGGTGCGGCCTGAAAACTGAAACTTTGAGTACAAAATATTATTTTATTTTACTATTTGGGCCATTACGGCCAACAGCAGGGGACATATGCTAATGTCTTCAATCTTGTGCAAAAATAGAATATTAATGGTACATCAGTTGATTCTTTTTAGGATATGTGAATCCTCTATTAAAAAGTACAAAGATGCACCTGAAACAAATTAGAAATCCTGTCATTAATGAACAACATACAAATAAATTTGTATACAAATAAAACATTAAGATATTGAACCTAAATGCTAAACCGTAATGAATTTATAAATGTAAAGTATTTGATAGCAAAGTACCAGACATAATACATATATATACTTTGATTTATCCTTCTAATTTTAACCAAAAAGGTTATGTTGAATTAAAGCACCAATTATATGCTTCACCAGACATGCAAGTGTGCATTAGGGTTAGTTTTGTTAGTTTTTAGTATTATTAATCATTTGTGTGCAAAATATGACACAATACTTACATTACCAATTGGATAATTGGCATGTTCTCAAAAGAACATTGTGTTTGTAATGCATTATGCATTGAATAGGGGGATGTGTCAATTGCTTTTGACACATTTGTAACACTTTTGTGAGCAAACATGAGAATTTTGAGATAGCAATTGACACATTTTGTCAGCATTAGGATCTGACAGGTGTCAAATTAGCCTAAATGCAATTAGCACCTTTGCTGATGCCAATTAATTTTGAAAATAGCAATTGACTATTGAAAAGGACAAAAGAAACAGGTACAATACATAATACCCATTGTTATTTGCTAATGCTGCCATTAGCATCCTCAACAACTCCTTCCCTTCTTCTTTGAGATGAAAACCAGAGGTTTTTATCTGGAAAAGAAAGAAAATCAGCAGTAATAGCAAATAAATACATTTTGCAAAAAAAATGAAAATACCGTATAATGTCCCCAAAATCCCAAGTAATTACCCATAATGCTGTTTTGTAATACTTGATTTTAAACACATGAAAATTTAATATTTGAATGCATTATTAACCTTATTTTGTTTCTCAAAGGAAACAACAGATAGCACGAGCAATTAGCTAATGCTGGAAAAATAAACAATAAATAATCCTAACAAAATGCACCAATTAAGCCCTAAGTGGCAGACTGGGTGTCCTAAAAAGGACATCGTATTGTAATTACATTTATGTAATTATGGATAGAGAGAAAAAAAATATAGCATTAATGTGTATATTTTGACAAGAATTTCCCAAATTTTCAGAAAAATCCCCACAAAGATGTAACAAATTGATTAGAATGCCCCGAATATTCAGGAACAGCCACAAATAATGTAGCCATTTGGCTAGAATATTGGACATTTTGCCCCCAAATTTCCCGAGTTTTCGGAAAAATTGATTGAATTTGCAGACATTTTGCCTATAATTTCCCAAATTTTGGGTTAGTTGTAGCAAATATTCCGAGTTTTCGGAATAATCCCACCAAAATGCATTAAAAACCCACAGTTTGTGAAGAAAATATCGAGTATTCGGGATTTTCCTGTATTAATGTAACCAAAATGGATTACACAATTAGATACACGTAATTTTTATGATGTGTATGTAATTAAAAAAATTTGAGTTTTTGTCAGAATTAGCCACACACAAAATTTTTAGCATGTAGGTAATTCTGCTAATTGAAAAATTTGAGTGGGGGGAAATTGTGGTTTGTAACCAGACACTCTACCTGCCTTACATACAAAAAAAAAAACAACAAGAAAATTAATGATAATTTAAAAACCACTTAGCTGTAATATATGTGAGAGATTCCTTGTCCATCCAATATTGATGTTTTTGACCGCAAAAACTCCTGCATTCCTTCCATCCTAATAGATCCTGAGAGCACCAGGTTCTCCACCATTGAAAGATACCAAAAACCAGTTGCTTTTGGTAGCCTTGATATTTGTAATTATACCGAGATGCATTCCCAGGTTCTTACACTATTAGCTGGTTAGAATGCTTTGCAATAATGTAGACAACTAGAATGTTAATGATGCCAAACGTAATAATGTTTATTGCAGAGTCCTATTACAAAGGTTCACTGTTCATCAGTTCCAGAACTATGTGAAATCCATGTTGGTATACAAGATGAATCTGTGATGTTAGTTCACAGATTGGCTCAGATGATAACTGACTAAGTGCTGCATGTGCACGCCTTATATTGGCATAGTGAGAGGATTGTGGGAAGGTGATTGCTTGACTGAACACAGGCGCCCATTGGCTAGACCCTTGGGCATGCCCAGTGGATGCATTGCACATGCATCGCTTAGGGGAGATGCATGGATACATTACTATTAAGTAATGGATTTCACCAATAACAGTGATCAAACTATTTCTAATCGATAGGTCCGTAATTTGGGTACACGGTACCTATCACTTCATTTCCAGCAAACCTCTCATACCAGAGCAATCTACCCATCATATGCGGTTTTGCACCTGAAGCTTATGCCCAGCCCTGGTTGGGGCTTCATGGCATGGATCTTGCACACCTCCCATCTTTTGAGAGCCATAAGAAGGCCACGGATGTGTTGAAGGAGGCTATCATCCAGAGTACAGGAGGTGGTGCAGTCTCCAAAGCGAGGGCAGGTCTGTCTGCCTCCACCTCCACAGCATCCACACAGATTGAGAGAGATGCTGATGCACCCTGCTTACTTCTTCCTCCATGGTCCGCTCTCCATCCAAACACAGATGCACCAAGTTCCCTTCTCAGCAACATTCACAGTCTGACTCTTCTTCCAATGAGGAGTCAGCATCAGGGCACGGATCAAAAGGTAGTCGTTCAAGCTCATCAAGTTCATCCAGATCAAGTTCTGAGTCTGGCAGTGGCAGTGGGTCCTGCGAAGGGTCCCCAGCTAGATCTGAGGCCAGTGCAGGCACGAGGTCAGCCTGCTCACGAACAGCATCGATTGGCAGCATCGAAGTCCTTTCTGGAGATGAGGCCAGTGGAGATGATGATGATGATGATACCTTGTACTCTGCCAGTGAGGCAGATGTGTCTCAAGGCAGTATGTCCCTTCTTGATATCTCTGTCTCCGACAATGAGGATACTCGCAAATGCAAAGCGCGTGAGCTTGCTCGTAAAGGTGACACCGACTTCACGGCATGGAAAGACAAACTCATCAGTAATGGAATGATGGGTTTGCAAGAGCGGGACAATGTGGTGAACAACTATGCTGATGGTGGGAAGAGGAAGCCGAAAAATCCCAACTTCTTGGCCCCCTGTCTCTTATATGTAGGAATGTGGAGTTTTTAGCTGCTGCCATCCACGACGAATCCTTTGGGGTTATGTTGTTTTTACCCCGTGGATCCAACGATCGTATCTACACTTACACCTCTGAAGCCACTGGCTAAGGCAGACCATATCAAGGGTCTGCTTCTTCTCGCAAAGACACAGACTCGGCCGTATATCATCGTTGTGTTCAAAGGTGATGCCATTACTTCATTGGGACTATTGCAGGAGCTGCATACTCGGAGTGCACTTGATCGTATTCCTATCTATCAGCCTGATGAGACCAAGGATGGGCACAAGCCTCGCGTATCCTGTTGCCTGTTTTGTGCGTATACCGTCCAGAATGATCCAGCATACCTGAATCACATTGTCGGCGCACATTACAATGTGAATTTCACGTGTGGGACTTGCCTCAGTGCTGTAACTCCGTCATGTCAACAAATGAAGAGGCACATTAATGAGTGCAAGGGGTTGGACTCTCCCATCCCACCATCATCACAGGGATTGGGCGCTCCTCCCACAGCCTTGCAGGAGAGTGCACATGGTGGTTGTTCACCCAAGAAGAGTAGCCAAGAATCCAAACACATGGGATGCAAGAAGAAGGGTCATCATTCCGAGAAGCCACGACCAGCCATTTCAGCATCTCAGGAGGACTCTCAAGGCATGGACAGGCATGTGACCTGTGCAGCCGGCACTAGCCAAGAAAGTACGGCCAAATCAACGAAGCACTGCTCTCAACAGAAAAAGAAGTCGAAGTCGCACAAGAAGGACAAGTCCAGCAAGTAATCCAATGCATGCCTCCAAGTGCACCTCCGCTTTTCATTGTTTCATTACACTGTTTCATTAAATAAACTCGTATCTCATCCACCAGTGTTAGTCATTATTGATATTGTCATAGTTGGTATTGTGCGTGTAATGCCAGGGTATAGGTGATAAATGTTGAAATATCAGAAATGTCAAACAATTAAACAAATTTACGCAATGCTACAAAGTTACTAGGCAATAACAAATATCATCATGCATCATCATGCAGGCTTAGGGGTCCTATAGATGGGTTCCCTGTCCCGCACAAAAAAGGTGCTGCCTCCTGGTAGCATTTGGTTCACTGGACAGCTTGTAGGGTAGGGGTATCGTAAGACGCTAAGAGAGGCTGTG
>CAXANZ010000079.1:5000-7500 GCA_963970385.1 Theonella swinhoei
CGACCTCGCTCACCGACAGCACCCGTCTCGCACTGAACGGCAACAAACCGACGGTAGGTGCCTTCACGACCGAGCGAAACTGGGTAGTTGTAGAGAGCTTTGCAAAACAATTTTTTGCAAACCTCCCCCCCCTCACCACCCGATATAGGCAAGAAACGACTGAATTTTAGTCTAAGTTGGGGCGACGACTGAGAGTGTTTGTAAGATCGGAGCACCTGTCAGTGACAGTGTGTTTGTGTGTGTGTGTGTGTGTGTGTCTTGCCGTAACTCGGACCGGGAAGGTTGCATCGACACCTCCTTCGGTGAGAGGTGGTCACCGATTGTGGTGAAGGTGAGGGTGAGGTCACGTGACTGTCAGGTGGGTGTTTGACCATATATGGCGAAAAGTGTGACGGGTGAAGTGTGGACGCGTGTTTGGTTGCGGTGCTAGTGGGAGCGTGCAGGGGTGTGTTGCCGAAGGCATATTTTCATTTGGCGCACGTCCACAGCCGCAGATCGGAGGGGGCCAGTCCGTAGGACGAAGGGGGGGAGTTCCGGCAGGCCTCACTGGCCTCGACGACTGTGGCAAGGTTCTGCCAGGTGCGAGAAGGCGTGCAAATGACTGGGCGGAGTTAAGCGACTAGACTTGATGAATTATTAATTAACCCCTGGTTAATTAATTAGTTAATTAATGGGGATTGAATTGCATTTTTGGGTGGTTGCGGATGCGGGCGGGGTCACGGCAAGTCTACGGGATGTGCGTGTGCAAGTCAATTTTTTCATTTTCAGTTTCAATTTGCCGCTTCCAACGCCAATTTCAGCCGTTTCCTGGTATAAACATTGCTGCTCTGCACTGTGCACGCTGCCTAAGGGGGCATTTTGCGAAGGCGTGGTCTGAAAGGTGTCGATTCTACGACAACAAAAACACCACCACCACCAATGGCGACGGTACAACACAACAACAACAACAACAACAACAACAACAGCAACAACAAACAAAAAAAGGAAAAAGATTGAGACTACATCTTATTGTCCTAGTTTCAAACCGAATATTTCGTTGTAATTCGCAGCTGTTGTAAACTTTGCATCTGTGGGGAGCATGTTAATTGCGCTTTCTTTTCGCGGGTACAAAGTCCTCGTATTCTGGCAATCTGTGTATCGAAGAGCGGTAATGCGTTTCATCTTCCATACAACTCCACACGTTCGACACACTCTTTCCTCTGGAGGTAAAGGTGGTCTAGTGAGTGTATCGTCCTGTTTCAATGGCTAGCGAATGGCGACTTCTTCTGAACCTTGCAACTGCCGTGCGCAAGTGGGATGGTAGAAACAAATAAGTTGGTAGGGTCTCATTTTTGGGAGTGTGATGTATCCTGTCTCCACTTTTGCATATTGATCGTATAGACGTTCTCCGGCTCTAAGTGCTACCTCTGCTGGCTCTAGTCTGGACACTTCGTCGTAATTGGATAAATCGCAATGATTCAATACAGACCGTATATGTGATAATCACACAATGAGTTGAACTGTTGGTGTTTTCTATAGCAGGCCCACAGTACGGGGAGATATGTTTTTTCCTGGTAGAGTAACAGATCAAAGGCTAAAGTGTGCCAACGTATCGTGTGTGGCACACTTATTACATCACTAATTACGTGAGGCTAGTAAGGGAGTGGTTAGGGGTTGGGAAACCATTCAAGTGGCAACAGATTAGTTGTTGCATGGGCCCTCGTGCTCACACGGGATAGTTATATAACTGTGCCAACATATCCTGTGTGGCACTCGGGCCCATGCAACAACTAGTACTTGTGTGATGTTAAAGGACGTAGCCAATATTCGATATTTCCTCTTATTTTCAGTGGAATCCTGCCCAATTCTCCGTATACACCGATGTTTGTAGCTGATGATGGGACATTCCAGATCAATTAACAGAATTTTCAATGCATAAGCTCAATTTCGGTGTTGTTTGTTTGATGCTCCTCTTGGTCGATAATATTATCATGATCTTACCCGCACTGCTTGACTGTAGAGTACAGTCTAAGGTCACTAATGAATTGACAGAACAAGAGTGGGCTAAGTGGACGGCCTTGCCTAACTCGTTTGGCACATCTGGATGTCATATCCGACTACAGATGTTGCATCGCTATACATGGAAAAGCATGCGTATAGCACACTGGCCAAGAGGTATTAGAGAGAAGGAAAGCCGGAACCCTAATCTCAACAAACCGAACAATAACTATGCACAAGACGTATGACACACGACATGCACAGACTGGAGCAGGACAGCCTCCAGAACCGGGGCGGTGGGTTACAGATCTTTTGGCCGGCCAACTCTCCACACACACACACACACACACACACACACACACACACACACACGCACAGTGTCCAAACTCCAATAAAATACGAACATAAACAGCCCAAATACACTCGAGTATGCATACAGCCTCTAAGCTTAGAAAAATAAAGGCTTGGGACAATACATACATGTGCAGCCTCTAGGCTTAGAAATGGTAGAACAGCAGCTCAC
>CAXANZ010000079.1:17500-20000 GCA_963970385.1 Theonella swinhoei
ATTTCAGCCGTTTCCTGGTATAAACATTGCTGCTCTGCACTGTGCACGCTGCCTAAGGGGGCATTTTGCGAAGGCGTGGTCTGAAAGGTGTCGATTCTACGACAACAAAAACACCACCACCACCAATGGCGACGGTACAACACAACAACAACAACAACAACAACAACAACAGCAACAACAAACAAAAAAAGGAAAAAGATTGAGACTACATCTTATTGTCCTAGTTTCAAACCGAATATTTCGTTGTAATTCGCAGCTGTTGTAAACTTTGCATCTGTGGGGAGCATGTTAATTGCGCTTTCTTTTCGCGGGTACAAAGTCCTCGTATTCTGGCAATCTGTGTATCGAAGAGCGGTAATGCGTTTCATCTTCCATACAACTCCACACGTTCGACACACTCTTTCCTCTGGAGGTAAAGGTGGTCTAGTGAGTGTATCGTCCTGTTTCAATGGCTAGCGAATGGCGACTTCTTCTGAACCTTGCAACTGCCGTGCGCAAGTGGGATGGTAGAAACAAATAAGTTGGTAGGGTCTCATTTTTGGGAGTGTGATGTATCCTGTCTCCACTTTTGCATATTGATCGTATAGACGTTCTCCGGCTCTAAGTGCTACCTCTGCTGGCTCTAGTCTGGACACTTCGTCGTAATTGGATAAATCGCAATGATTCAATACAGACCGTATATGTGATAATCACACAATGAGTTGAACTGTTGGTGTTTTCTATAGCAGGCCCACAGTACGGGGAGATATGTTTTTTCCTGGTAGAGTAACAGATCAAAGGCTAAAGTGTGCCAACGTATCGTGTGTGGCACACTTATTACATCACTAATTACGTGAGGCTAGTAAGGGAGTGGTTAGGGGTTGGGAAACCATTCAAGTGGCAACAGATTAGTTGTTGCATGGGCCCTCGTGCTCACACGGGATAGTTATATAACTGTGCCAACATATCCTGTGTGGCACTCGGGCCCATGCAACAACTAGTACTTGTGTGATGTTAAAGGACGTAGCCAATATTCGATATTTCCTCTTATTTTCAGTGGAATCCTGCCCAATTCTCCGTATACACCGATGTTTGTAGCTGATGATGGGACATTCCAGATCAATTAACAGAATTTTCAATGCATAAGCTCAATTTCGGTGTTGTTTGTTTGATGCTCCTCTTGGTCGATAATATTATCATGATCTTACCCGCACTGCTTGACTGTAGAGTACAGTCTAAGGTCACTAATGAATTGACAGAACAAGAGTGGGCTAAGTGGACGGCCTTGCCTAACTCGTTTGGCACATCTGGATGTCATATCCGACTACAGATGTTGCATCGCTATACATGGAAAAGCATGCGTATAGCACACTGGCCAAGAGGTATTAGAGAGAAGGAAAGCCGGAACCCTAATCTCAACAAACCGAACAATAACTATGCACAAGACGTATGACACACGACATGCACAGACTGGAGCAGGACAGCCTCCAGAACCGGGGCGGTGGGTTACAGATCTTTTGGCCGGCCAACTCTCCACACACACACACACACACACACACACACACACACACACACACGCACAGTGTCCAAACTCCAATAAAATACGAACATAAACAGCCCAAATACACTCGAGTATGCATACAGCCTCTAAGCTTAGAAAAATAAAGGCTTGGGACAATACATACATGTGCAGCCTCTAGGCTTAGAAATGGTAGAACAGCAGCTCACCTCACACAAACCCTCCAGCAGCAGAAAATGCAGGGAGGTAACCTGCCAGGCACTCAAAAGCTACTACTATCATGTCATCTGTGGTGGTGTTCCCATACATGTTTGTACATTGCACCTACATTTTTACATAGTCTCCCATACACGTTATGTACATTGCACCTACATTTTCACAAAACTAGAGTCTAGGTCTGGTAGTACTCAACAGCTGGCAAGCAAATTCCTTCTTGAATATGCATTTAATGTACACAGTCCCGATGGAATTGTACAAAATCACTACATATTCCACACACACCGCCGTACACCGTGGAAGTGTACCGTCGACGGTAGTGTTGGTTACCCACGTCGGGGTCGAAATATCGTGTACCCACATCACTGTCGAAAAATCACGTCGACGGTGAAGTAGGTACACTTCGACGGTGGCAAACTTTGACGGCATCCGTTGACGGTGAAGTGGGCACATTTCGACGGTAGTATCCGTCGACGGTGTAGTGGGCACATTTCGACGCGTCGACGGGTACTACCGTACCGTCGAAGTGTAGCCACATCACCGTCGACGGGTACCGTCGAAGTGTGTCACCGTCGAAGTGTGTCACTGTCGAAGTGTACCTACTTCACCGTCGACGGGTACTACCGTCGAAATGTGCCCACTTCACCGTCGACGGGTACTACCGTATCGTCGAAGTGTACCCACTTCACCGTCGACGGGTACTACCGTCGAAGTGTACCTACTTCACCGTCCACGGGTACCGCGTCGAAGTGTGTCACCGTCGAAGTGTACCTACTTCACCGTCGA
>CAXANZ010000081.1:5000-7500 GCA_963970385.1 Theonella swinhoei
CCCATGCAACAACTAGTACTTGTGTGATGTTAAAGGACGTAGCCAATATTCAATATTTCCTCTTATTTTCAGTGGAATCCTGCCCAATTCTCCGTATACACCGATGTTTGTAGCTGATGATGGGACATTCCAGATCAATTAACAGAATTTTCAATGCATAAGCTCAATTTCGGTGTTGTTTGTTTGATGCTCCTCTTGGTCGATAATATTATCATGATCTTACCCGCACTGCTTGACTGTAGAGTACAGTCTAAGGTCACTAATGAATTGACAGAACAAGAGTGGGCTAAGTGGACGGCCTTGCCTAACTCGTTTGGCACATCTGGATGTCATATCCGACTACAGATGTTGCATCGCTATACATGGAAAAGCATGCGTATAGCACACTGGCCAAGAGGTATTAGAGAGAAGGAAAGCCGGAACCCTAATCTCAACAAACCGAACAATAACTATGCACAAGACGTATGACACACGACATGCACAGACTGGAGCAGGACAGCCTCCAGAACCGGGGCGGTGGGTTACAGATCTTTTGGCCGGCCAACTCTCCACACACACACACACACACACACACACACACACACACACACACACACACGCACAGTGTCCAAACTCCAATAAAATACGAACATAAACAGCCCAAATACACTCGAGTATGCATACAGCCTCTAAGCTTAGAAAAATAAAGGCTTGGGACAATACATACATGTGCAGCCTCTAGGCTTAGAAATGGTAGAACAGCAGCTCACCTCACACAAACCCTCCAGCAGCAGAAAATGCAGGGAGGTAACCTGCCAGGCACTCAAAAGCTACTACTATCATGTCATCTGTGGTGGTGTTCCCATACATGTTTGTACATTGCACCTACATTTTTACATAGTCTCCCATACACGTTATGTACATTGCACCTACATTTTCACAAAACTAGAGTCTAGGTCTGGTAGTACTCAACAGCTGGCAAGCAAATTCCTTCTTGAATATGCATTTAATGTACACAGTCCCGATGGAATTGTACAAAATCACTACATATTCCACACACACCGCCGTACACCGTGGAAGTGTACCGTCGACGGTAGTGTTGGTTACCCACGTCGGGGTCGAAATATCGTGTACCCACATCACTGTCGAAAAATCACGTCGACGGTGAAGTAGGTACACTTCGACGGTGGCAAACTTTGACGGCATCCGTTGACGGTGAAGTGGGCACATTTCGACGGTAGTATCCGTCGACGGTGTAGTGGGCACATTTCGACGCGTCGACGGGTACTACCGTACCGTCGAAGTGTAGCCACATCACCGTCGACGGGTACCGTCGAAGTGTGTCACCGTCGAAGTGTGTCACTGTCGAAGTGTACCTACTTCACCGTCGACGGGTACTACCGTCGAAATGTGCCCACTTCACCGTCGACGGGTACTACCGTATCGTCGAAGTGTACCCACTTCACCGTCGACGGGTACTACCGTCGAAGTGTACCTACTTCACCGTCCACGGGTACCGCGTCGAAGTGTGTCACCGTCGAAGTGTACCTACTTCACCGTCGACGGGTACTATCGTCGAAATGGGCCCACTTCACCGTCGACGGGTACTACCGTATCGTCGAAGTGTACCTACTTCACCGTCGACGGGTACTACCGTACCGTCGAACCGTCGACGGGTACTACCGTCGAGTGTACCCACTTCACCGTCCACGGGTACCGTCCAAGTGTCACCGTCGAAGTGTACCCACATCCCCGTCAAAGTGGTCACCGTCGAAGTGATGTGGGTACCTTCGATGGTAGTACCCGTCGAGGATTGAATTGGACAAGTACTATCGTCGGACTGTACCCACATCACCGTCGACGGTGATGCGGGTACCCCTTTACCGTCGAAGTGTGTCGCCGTCGAAGTGTGCCACCGTCGAAGTGTACCCACTTCACCGTGTTTGTAACCGTCGGAAGTGTACCCACTTCACCGTCGACGGGTGCCGTCGAAGTGTGTCACCGTCGATTCACCACCGTCGAAGTGCACCCACTTCACCAACCTCGACGGGTACTTCACCGTCGACGGTTATCGCCGGTGTGTCACCGTCGAAGTGTACCCACTTCACCGTCGACAGGTACTATCGTCGAACTGTCACCGTCGAAGTGTTCCCACTTCACCGTCGACAGGTACTATCGTCGAAGTGTACCCACTTCACCGTCGACAGGTACTATCGTCGAAGTGTACCCACTTCACCGTCGACAGGTACTATCGTCGCACTGTCACCGTCGAAGTGTACCCACTTCACCGTCGACAGGTACTATCGTCGAAGTGTACCCACTTCACCGTCGACAGGTACTATCGTCGAACTGTCACCGTCGAAGTGTTCCCACTTCACCGTCGACAGGTACTATCGTCGAAGTGTACCCACTTCACCGTCGACAGGTACTATCGTCGAAGTGTACCCACTTCACCGTCGACAGGTACTATCGTCGCACTGTCACCGTCGAAGTGTACCCACTTCACCGTCGACAGGTACTA
>CAXANZ010000081.1:15000-17500 GCA_963970385.1 Theonella swinhoei
CCCGTACACAAGAATCTGACGAGACCGACGACTCTCACCCGGCCCCAAAATGCCGAGGAAAGCCGTACACTCTCCACCGTCGACGGCAAACGGCGGCAGGACAATGCAACCGCGCCTACAGTGGCCACGGGCAACCCGACCTCGCTCACCGACAGCACCCGTCTCGCACTGAACGGCAACAAACCGACGGTAGGTGCCTTCACGACCGAGCGAAACTGGGTAGTTGTAGAGAGCTTTGCAAAACAATTTTTTGCAAACCTCCCCCCCCTCACCACCCGATATAGGCAAGAAACGACTGAATTTTAGTCTAAGTTGGGGCGACGACTGAGAGTGTTTGTAAGATCGGAGCACCTGTCAGTGACAGTGTGTTTGTGTGTGTGTGTGTGTGTGTCTTGCCGTAACTCGGACCGGGAAGGTTGCATCGACACCTCCTTCGGTGAGAGGTGGTCACCGATTGTGGTGAAGGTGAGGGTGAGGTCACGTGACTGTCAGGTGGGTGTTTGACCATATATGGCGAAAAGTGTGACGGGTGAAGTGTGGACGCGTGTTTGGTTGCGGTGCTAGTGGGAGCGTGCAGGGGTGTGTTGCCGAAGGCATATTTTCATTTGGCGCACGTCCACAGCCGCAGATCGGAGGGGGCCAGTCCGTAGGACGAAGGGGGGGAGTTCCGGCAGGCCTCACTGGCCTCGACGACTGTGGCAAGGTTCTGCCAGGTGCGAGAAGGCGTGCAAATGACTGGGCGGAGTTAAGCGACTAGACTTGATGAATTATTAATTAACCCCTGGTTAATTAATTAGTTAATTAATGGGGATTGAATTGCATTTTTGGGTGGTTGCGGATGCGGGCGGGGTCACGGCAAGTCTACGGGATGTGCGTGTGCAAGTCAATTTTTTCATTTTCAGTTTCAATTTGCCGCTTCCAACGCCAATTTCAGCCGTTTCCTGGTATAAACATTGCTGCTCTGCACTGTGCACGCTGCCTAAGGGGGCATTTTGCGAAGGCGTGGTCTGAAAGGTGTCGATTCTACGACAACAAAAACACCACCACCACCAATGGCGACGGTACAACACAACAACAACAACAACAACAACAACAACAGCAACAACAAACAAAAAAAGGAAAAAGATTGAGACTACATCTTATTGTCCTAGTTTCAAACCGAATATTTCGTTGTAATTCGCAGCTGTTGTAAACTTTGCATCTGTGGGGAGCATGTTAATTGCGCTTTCTTTTCGCGGGTACAAAGTCCTCGTATTCTGGCAATCTGTGTATCGAAGAGCGGTAATGCGTTTCATCTTCCATACAACTCCACACGTTCGACACACTCTTTCCTCTGGAGGTAAAGGTGGTCTAGTGAGTGTATCGTCCTGTTTCAATGGCTAGCGAATGGCGACTTCTTCTGAACCTTGCAACTGCCGTGCGCAAGTGGGATGGTAGAAACAAATAAGTTGGTAGGGTCTCATTTTTGGGAGTGTGATGTATCCTGTCTCCACTTTTGCATATTGATCGTATAGACGTTCTCCGGCTCTAAGTGCTACCTCTGCTGGCTCTAGTCTGGACACTTCGTCGTAATTGGATAAATCGCAATGATTCAATACAGACCGTATATGTGATAATCACACAATGAGTTGAACTGTTGGTGTTTTCTATAGCAGGCCCACAGTACGGGGAGATATGTTTTTTCCTGGTAGAGTAACAGATCAAAGGCTAAAGTGTGCCAACGTATCGTGTGTGGCACACTTATTACATCACTAATTACGTGAGGCTAGTAAGGGAGTGGTTAGGGGTTGGGAAACCATTCAAGTGGCAACAGATTAGTTGTTGCATGGGCCCTCGTGCTCACACGGGATAGTTATATAACTGTGCCAACATATCCTGTGTGGCACTCGGGCCCATGCAACAACTAGTACTTGTGTGATGTTAAAGGACGTAGCCAATATTCAATATTTCCTCTTATTTTCAGTGGAATCCTGCCCAATTCTCCGTATACACCGATGTTTGTAGCTGATGATGGGACATTCCAGATCAATTAACAGAATTTTCAATGCATAAGCTCAATTTCGGTGTTGTTTGTTTGATGCTCCTCTTGGTCGATAATATTATCATGATCTTACCCGCACTGCTTGACTGTAGAGTACAGTCTAAGGTCACTAATGAATTGACAGAACAAGAGTGGGCTAAGTGGACGGCCTTGCCTAACTCGTTTGGCACATCTGGATGTCATATCCGACTACAGATGTTGCATCGCTATACATGGAAAAGCATGCGTATAGCACACTGGCCAAGAGGTATTAGAGAGAAGGAAAGCCGGAACCCTAATCTCAACAAACCGAACAATAACTATGCACAAGACGTATGACACACGACATGCACAGACTGGAGCAGGACAGCCTCCAGAACCGGGGCGGTGGGTTACAGATCTTTTGGCCGGCCAACTCTCCACACACACACACACACACACACACACACACACACACACACACACACACGCACAGTGTCC
>CAXANZ010000081.1:27500-29076 GCA_963970385.1 Theonella swinhoei
CGCACGTCCACAGCCGCAGATCGGAGGGGGCCAGTCCGTAGGACGAAGGGGGGGAGTTCCGGCAGGCCTCACTGGCCTCGACGACTGTGGCAAGGTTCTGCCAGGTGCGAGAAGGCGTGCAAATGACTGGGCGGAGTTAAGCGACTAGACTTGATGAATTATTAATTAACCCCTGGTTAATTAATTAGTTAATTAATGGGGATTGAATTGCATTTTTGGGTGGTTGCGGATGCGGGCGGGGTCACGGCAAGTCTACGGGATGTGCGTGTGCAAGTCAATTTTTTCATTTTCAGTTTCAATTTGCCGCTTCCAACGCCAATTTCAGCCGTTTCCTGGTATAAACATTGCTGCTCTGCACTGTGCACGCTGCCTAAGGGGGCATTTTGCGAAGGCGTGGTCTGAAAGGTGTCGATTCTACGACAACAAAAACACCACCACCACCAATGGCGACGGTACAACACAACAACAACAACAACAACAACAACAACAGCAACAACAAACAAAAAAAGGAAAAAGATTGAGACTACATCTTATTGTCCTAGTTTCAAACCGAATATTTCGTTGTAATTCGCAGCTGTTGTAAACTTTGCATCTGTGGGGAGCATGTTAATTGCGCTTTCTTTTCGCGGGTACAAAGTCCTCGTATTCTGGCAATCTGTGTATCGAAGAGCGGTAATGCGTTTCATCTTCCATACAACTCCACACGTTCGACACACTCTTTCCTCTGGAGGTAAAGGTGGTCTAGTGAGTGTATCGTCCTGTTTCAATGGCTAGCGAATGGCGACTTCTTCTGAACCTTGCAACTGCCGTGCGCAAGTGGGATGGTAGAAACAAATAAGTTGGTAGGGTCTCATTTTTGGGAGTGTGATGTATCCTGTCTCCACTTTTGCATATTGATCGTATAGACGTTCTCCGGCTCTAAGTGCTACCTCTGCTGGCTCTAGTCTGGACACTTCGTCGTAATTGGATAAATCGCAATGATTCAATACAGACCGTATATGTGATAATCACACAATGAGTTGAACTGTTGGTGTTTTCTATAGCAGGCCCACAGTACGGGGAGATATGTTTTTTCCTGGTAGAGTAACAGATCAAAGGCTAAAGTGTGCCAACGTATCGTGTGTGGCACACTTATTACATCACTAATTACGTGAGGCTAGTAAGGGAGTGGTTAGGGGTTGGGAAACCATTCAAGTGGCAACAGATTAGTTGTTGCATGGGCCCTCGTGCTCACACGGGATAGTTATATAACTGTGCCAACATATCCTGTGTGGCACTCGGGCCCATGCAACAACTAGTACTTGTGTGATGTTAAAGGACGTAGCCAATATTCAATATTTCCTCTTATTTTCAGTGGAATCCTGCCCAATTCTCCGTATACACCGATGTTTGTAGCTGATGATGGGACATTCCAGATCAATTAACAGAATTTTCAATGCATAAGCTCAATTTCGGTGTTGTTTGTTTGATGCTCCTCTTGGTCGATAATATTATCATGATCTTACCCGCACTGCTTGACTGTAGAGTACAGTCTAAGGTCACTAATGAATTGACAGAACAAGAGTGGGCTAAGTGG
>CAXANZ010000082.1:7500-12500 GCA_963970385.1 Theonella swinhoei
TACACTTCGACGGTGACAGTGCGACGATAGTACCTGTCGACGGTGAAGTGGGTACACTTCGACGATAGTACCTGTCGACGGTGAAGTGGGTACACTTCGACGATAGTACCTGTCGACGGTGAAGTGGGTACACTTCGACGATAGTACCTGTCGACGGTGAAGTGGGTACACTTCGACGATAGTACCTGTCGACGGTGAAGTGGGAACACTTCGACGGTGACAGTTCGACGATAGTACCTGTCGACGGTGAAGTGGGTACACTTCGACGGTGACACACCGGCGATAACCGTCGACGGTGAAGTACCCGTCGAGGTTGGTGAAGTGGGTGCACTTCGACGGTGGTGAATCGACGGTGACACACTTCGACGGCACCCGTCGACGGTGAAGTGGGTACACTTCCGACGGTTACAAACACGGTGAAGTGGGTACACTTCGACGGTGGCACACTTCGACGGCGACACACTTCGACGGTAAAGGGGTACCCGCATCACCGTCGACGGTGATGTGGGTACAGTCCGACGATAGTACTTGTCCAATTCAATCCTCGACGGGTACTACCATCGAAGGTACCCACATCACTTCGACGGTGACCACTTTGACGGGGATGTGGGTACACTTCGACGGTGACACTTGGACGGTACCCGTGGACGGTGAAGTGGGTACACTCGACGGTAGTACCCGTCGACGGTTCGACGGTACGGTAGTACCCGTCGACGGTGAAGTAGGTACACTTCGACGATACGGTAGTACCCGTCGACGGTGAAGTGGGCCCATTTCGACGATAGTACCCGTCGACGGTGAAGTAGGTACACTTCGACGGTGACACACTTCGACGCGGTACCCGTGGACGGTGAAGTAGGTACACTTCGACGGTAGTACCCGTCGACGGTGAAGTGGGTACACTTCGACGATACGGTAGTACCCGTCGACGGTGAAGTGGGCACATTTCGACGGTAGTACCCGTCGACGGTGAAGTAGGTACACTTCGACAGTGACACACTTCGACGGTGACACACTTCGACGGTACCCGTCGACGGTGATGTGGCTACACTTCGACGGTACGGTAGTACCCGTCGACGCGTCGAAATGTGCCCACTACACCGTCGACGGATACTACCGTCGAAATGTGCCCACTTCACCGTCAACGGATGCCGTCAAAGTTTGCCACCGTCGAAGTGTACCTACTTCACCGTCGACGTGATTTTTCGACAGTGATGTGGGTACACGATATTTCGACCCCGACGTGGGTAACCAACACTACCGTCGACGGTACACTTCCACGGTGTACGGCGGTGTGTGTGGAATATGTAGTGATTTTGTACAATTCCATCGGGACTGTGTACATTAAATGCATATTCAAGAAGGAATTTGCTTGCCAGCTGTTGAGTACTACCAGACCTAGACTCTAGTTTTGTGAAAATGTAGGTGCAATGTACATAACGTGTATGGGAGACTATGTAAAAATGTAGGTGCAATGTACAAACATGTATGGGAACACCACCACAGATGACATGATAGTAGTAGCTTTTGAGTGCCTGGCAGGTTACCTCCCTGCATTTTCTGCTGCTGGAGGGTTTGTGTGAGGTGAGCTGCTGTTCTACCATTTCTAAGCCTAGAGGCTGCACATGTATGTATTGTCCCAAGCCTTTATTTTTCTAAGCTTAGAGGCTGTATGCATACTCGAGTGTATTTGGGCTGTTTATGTTCGTATTTTATTGGAGTTTGGACACTGTGCGTGTGTGTGTGTGTGTGTGTGTGTGTGTGTGTGTGTGTGTGTGTGGAGAGTTGGCCGGCCAAAAGATCTGTAACCCACCGCCCCGGTTCTGGAGGCTGTCCTGCTCCAGTCTGTGCATGTCGTGTGTCATACGTCTTGTGCATAGTTATTGTTCGGTTTGTTGAGATTAGGGTTCCGGCTTTCCTTCTCTCTAATACCTCTTGGCCAGTGTGCTATACGCATGCTTTTCCATGTATAGCGATGCAACATCTGTAGTCGGATATGACATCCAGATGTGCCAAACGAGTTAGGCAAGGCCGTCCACTTAGCCCACTCTTGTTCTGTCAATTCATTAGTGACCTTAGACTGTACTCTACAGTCAAGCAGTGCGGGTAAGATCATGATAATATTATCGACCAAGAGGAGCATCAAACAAACAACACCGAAATTGAGCTTATGCATTGAAAATTCTGTTAATTGATCTGGAATGTCCCATCATCAGCTACAAACATCGGTGTATACGGAGAATTGGGCAGGATTCCACTGAAAATAAGAGGAAATATCGAATATTGGCTACGTCCTTTAACATCACACAAGTACTAGTTGTTGCATGGGCCCGAGTGCCACACAGGATATGTTGGCACAGTTATATAACTATCCCGTGTGAGCACGAGGGCCCATGCAACAACTAATCTGTTGCCACTTGAATGGTTTCCCAACCCCTAACCACTCCCTTACTAGCCTCACGTAATTAGTGATGTAATAAGTGTGCCACACACGATACGTTGGCACACTTTAGCCTTTGATCTGTTACTCTACCAGGAAAAAACATATCTCCCCGTACTGTGGGCCTGCTATAGAAAACACCAACAGTTCAACTCATTGTGTGATTATCACATATACGGTCTGTATTGAATCATTGCGATTTATCCAATTACGACGAAGTGTCCAGACTAGAGCCAGCAGAGGTAGCACTTAGAGCCGGAGAACGTCTATACGATCAATATGCAAAAGTGGAGACAGGATACATCACACTCCCAAAAATGAGACCCTACCAACTTATTTGTTTCTACCATCCCACTTGCGCACGGCAGTTGCAAGGTTCAGAAGAAGTCGCCATTCGCTTAGCCATTGAAACAGGAGATACACTCACTAGACCACCTTTACCTCCAGAGGAAAGAGTGTGTCGAACGTGTGGAGTTGTATGGAAGATGAAACGCATTACCGCTCTTCGATACACAGATTGCCAGAATACGAGGACTTTGTACCCGCGAAAAGAAAGCGCAATTAACATGCTCCCCACAGATGCAAAGTTTACAACAGCTGCGAATTACAACGAAATATTCGGTTTGAAACTAGGACAATAAGATGTAGTCTCAATCTTTTTCCTTTTTTTGTTTGTTGTTGCTGTTGTTGTTGTTGTTGTTGTTGTTGTTGTGTTGTACCGTCGCCATTGGTGGTGGTGGTGTTTTTGTTGTCGTAGAATCGACACCTTTCAGACCACGCCTTCGCAAAATGCCCCCTTAGGCAGCGTGCACAGTGCAGAGCAGCAATGTTTATACCAGGAAACGGCTGAAATTGGCGTTGGAAGCGGCAAATTGAAACTGAAAATGAAAAAATTGACTTGCACACGCACATCCCGTAGACTTGCCGTGACCCCGCCCGCATCCGCAACCACCCAAAAATGCAATTCAATCCCCATTAATTAACTAATTAATTAACCAGGGGTTAATTAATAATTCATCAAGTCTAGTCGCTTAACTCCGCCCAGTCATTTGCACGCCTTCTCGCACCTGGCAGAACCTTGCCACAGTCGTCGAGGCCAGTGAGGCCTGCCGGAACTCCCCCCCTTCGTCCTACGGACTGGCCCCCTCCGATCTGCGGCTGTGGACGTGCGCCAAATGAAAATATGCCTTCGGCAACACACCCCTGCACGCTCCCACTAGCACCGCAACCAAACACGCGTCCACACTTCACCCGTCACACTTTTCGCCATATATGGTCAAACACCCACCTGACAGTCACGTGACCTCACCCTCACCTTCACCACAATCGGTGACCACCTCTCACCGAAGGAGGTGTCGATGCAACCTTCCCGGTCCGAGTTACGGCAAGAACACACACACACACACACACAAACACACTGTCACTGACAGGTGCTCCGATCTTACAAACACTCTCAGTCGTCGCCCCAACTTAGACTAAAATTCAGTCGTTTCTTGCCTATATCGGGTGGTGAGGGGGGGGAGGTTTGCAAAAAATTGTTTTGCAAAGCTCTCTACAACTACCCAGTTTCGCTCGGTCGTGAAGGCACCTACCGTCGGTTTGTTGCCGTTCAGTGCGAGACGGGTGCTGTCGGTGAGCGAGGTCGGGTTGCCCGTGGCCACTGTAGGCGCGGTTGCATTGTCCTGCCGCCGTTTGCCGTCGACGGTGGAGAGTGTACGGCTTTCCTCGGCATTTTGGGGCCGGGTGAGAGTCGTCGGTCTCGTCAGATTCTTGTGTACGGGGAGTTTCTGTTCGGATGCACGTTGTTGCCCCACACTGGTGTGGCAGTGCCGTTGGTCGGAGTGTGGTCTGTGTGCGTCGGTTCCGTGCTCTGAGCGAGCACCCGGGGCCCGTGGTGGCCTGCAGGCGTCCTAGTCGTCTTAACGACGGCGATTTTGCGACGCCTGGTGGCCAGGAGGTGTATTGTCTTGAGGGAGGCGAGTCCGGTTTCGTACGACGGTAGGGTGTTGGTGGCTTTCCCTGCCGAGCGTTGAGAGACGTCGAAGTCGCTCCGGCCGCCCGCCAGCGGGTGGTCGGTTGCCTTCGTGGAACGGCACCGTCGGGAGTGGGAGTGGCCGGGTGGGCTTCCCCCCGACGAGTCTCGTCGGTTACCTGGTTGATCCTGCCAGTAGTCATATGCTTGTCTCAAAGACTAAGCCATGCATGTCCAAGTATGAACGCTTCGTACTGTGAAACTGCGAATGGCTCATTAAATCAGTTATAGTTTATTTGATGGTCGTTTGCCACATGGATAACCGTGGTAATTCTAGAGCTAATACATGCAGAAGGTCCCGACTTCTGGAAGGGACGTATTTATTAGATCCAAAACCAGCGCGGGTTGCCTTCGGGCTCCCGGTACCTGGGTGATTCATGATAACTTCTCGAATCGCACGGCCTTCGCGCCGGCGATGGTCCATTCAAATTTCTGCCCTATCAACTTTCGATGGTACGGTAGTGGCCTACCATGGTTGCAACGGGTGACGGAGAATTAGGGTTCGATTCCGGAGAGGGAGCCTGAGAA
>CAXANZ010000082.1:20000-21832 GCA_963970385.1 Theonella swinhoei
GGTACACTTCGACGGTGACACTTGGACGGTACCCGTGGACGGTGAAGTGGGTACACTCGACGGTAGTACCCGTCGACGGTTCGACGGTACGGTAGTACCCGTCGACGGTGAAGTAGGTACACTTCGACGATACGGTAGTACCCGTCGACGGTGAAGTGGGCCCATTTCGACGATAGTACCCGTCGACGGTGAAGTAGGTACACTTCGACGGTGACACACTTCGACGCGGTACCCGTGGACGGTGAAGTAGGTACACTTCGACGGTAGTACCCGTCGACGGTGAAGTGGGTACACTTCGACGATACGGTAGTACCCGTCGACGGTGAAGTGGGCACATTTCGACGGTAGTACCCGTCGACGGTGAAGTAGGTACACTTCGACAGTGACACACTTCGACGGTGACACACTTCGACGGTACCCGTCGACGGTGATGTGGCTACACTTCGACGGTACGGTAGTACCCGTCGACGCGTCGAAATGTGCCCACTACACCGTCGACGGATACTACCGTCGAAATGTGCCCACTTCACCGTCAACGGATGCCGTCAAAGTTTGCCACCGTCGAAGTGTACCTACTTCACCGTCGACGTGATTTTTCGACAGTGATGTGGGTACACGATATTTCGACCCCGACGTGGGTAACCAACACTACCGTCGACGGTACACTTCCACGGTGTACGGCGGTGTGTGTGGAATATGTAGTGATTTTGTACAATTCCATCGGGACTGTGTACATTAAATGCATATTCAAGAAGGAATTTGCTTGCCAGCTGTTGAGTACTACCAGACCTAGACTCTAGTTTTGTGAAAATGTAGGTGCAATGTACATAACGTGTATGGGAGACTATGTAAAAATGTAGGTGCAATGTACAAACATGTATGGGAACACCACCACAGATGACATGATAGTAGTAGCTTTTGAGTGCCTGGCAGGTTACCTCCCTGCATTTTCTGCTGCTGGAGGGTTTGTGTGAGGTGAGCTGCTGTTCTACCATTTCTAAGCCTAGAGGCTGCACATGTATGTATTGTCCCAAGCCTTTATTTTTCTAAGCTTAGAGGCTGTATGCATACTCGAGTGTATTTGGGCTGTTTATGTTCGTATTTTATTGGAGTTTGGACACTGTGCGTGTGTGTGTGTGTGTGTGTGTGTGTGTGTGTGTGTGTGTGTGTGTGTGGAGAGTTGGCCGGCCAAAAGATCTGTAACCCACCGCCCCGGTTCTGGAGGCTGTCCTGCTCCAGTCTGTGCATGTCGTGTGTCATACGTCTTGTGCATAGTTATTGTTCGGTTTGTTGAGATTAGGGTTCCGGCTTTCCTTCTCTCTAATACCTCTTGGCCAGTGTGCTATACGCATGCTTTTCCATGTATAGCGATGCAACATCTGTAGTCGGATATGACATCCAGATGTGCCAAACGAGTTAGGCAAGGCCGTCCACTTAGCCCACTCTTGTTCTGTCAATTCATTAGTGACCTTAGACTGTACTCTACAGTCAAGCAGTGCGGGTAAGATCATGATAATATTATCGACCAAGAGGAGCATCAAACAAACAACACCGAAATTGAGCTTATGCATTGAAAATTCTGTTAATTGATCTGGAATGTCCCATCATCAGCTACAAACATCGGTGTATACGGAGAATTGGGCAGGATTCCACTGAAAATAAGAGGAAATATTGAATATTGGCTACGTCCTTTAACATCACACAAGTACTAGTTGTTGCATGGGCCCGAGTGCCACACAGGATATGTTGGCACAGTTATATAACTATCCCGTGTGAGCACGAGGGCCCATGCAACAACTAATCTGTTGCCACTTGAATGGTTTCCCAACCCC
>CAXANZ010000085.1:0-21256 GCA_963970385.1 Theonella swinhoei
GGGTTGCACCTTAAATATCACTTGTATGGTAAAGCCTAGCTTCCATAGATGTTCCCTGATGGTAAATGTTTTATGGGTATGGTACTATTCTTGGTCAGGAGGGAGCATCTTTGAACCCATGTTTTACGAAAAACACGATTTTCACAAATTCTCAATTTTCGTAAAGAGGCACATTTTGCAGTAAAAAAAAGTCTTCCTCCCGAGAGGGTTGCACCTTAAATATCACTTGTATGGTAAAGCCTAGCTTCCATAGATGTTCCCTGATGGTAAATGTTTTATGGGTATGGTACTATTCTTGGTCAGGAGGGAGCATCTTTGAACCCATGTTTTACGAAAAACACGATTTTCACAAATTCTCAATTTTCGTAAAGAGGCACATTTTGCAGTAAAAAAAAGTCTTCCTCCCGAGAGGGTTGCACCTTAAATATCACTTGTATGGTAAAGCCTAGCTTCCATAGATGTTCCCTGATGGTAAATGTTTTATGGGTATGGTACTATTCTTGGTCAGGAGGGAGCATCTTTGAACCCATGTTTTACGAAAAACACGATTTTCACAAATTCTCAATTTTCGTAAAGAGGCACATTTTGCAGTAAAAAAAGTCTTCCTCCCGAGAGGGTTGCACCTTAAATATCACTTGTATGGTAAAGCCTAGCTTCCATAGATGTTCCCTGATGGTAAATGTTTTATGGGTATGGTACTATTCTTGGTCAGGAGGGAGCATCTTTGAACCCATGTTTTACGAAAAACACGATTTTCACAAATTCTCAATTTTCGTAAAGAGGCACATTTTGCAGTAAAAAAAAGTCTTCCTCCGAGAGGGTTGCACCTTAAATATCACTTGTATGGTAAAGCCTAGCTTCCATAGATGTTCCCTGATGGTAAATGTTTTATGGGTATGGTACTATTCTTGGTCAGGAGGGAGCATCTTTGAACCCATGTTTTACGAAAAACACGATTTTCACAAATTCTCAATTTTCGTAAAGAGGCACATTTTGCAGTAAAAAAAAGTCTTCCTCCCGAGAGGGTTGCACCTTAAATATCACTTGTATGGTAAAGCCTAGCTTCCATAGATGTTCCCTGATGGTAAATGTTTTATGGGTATGGTACTATTCTTGGTCAGGAGGGAGCATCTTTGAACCCATGTTTTACGAAAAACACGATTTTCACAAATTCTCAATTTTCGTAAAGAGGCACATTTTGCAGTAAAAAAAGTCTTCCTCCCGAGAGGGTTGCACCTTAAATATCACTTGTATGGTAAAGCCTAGCTTCCATAGATGTTCCCTGATGGTAAATGTTTTATGGGTATGGTACTATTCTTGGTCAGGAGGGAGCATCTTTGAACCCATGTTTTACGAAAAACACGATTTTCACAAATTCTCAATTTTCGTAAAGAGGCACATTTTGCAGTAAAAAAAAGTCTTCCTCCCGAGAGGGTTGCACCTTAAATATCACTTGTATGGTAAAGCCTAGCTTCCATAGATGTTCCCTGATGGTAAATGTTTTATGGGTATGGTACTATTCTTGGTCAGGAGGGAGCATCTTTGAACCCATGTTTTACGAAAAACACGATTTTCACAAATTCTCAATTTTCGTAAAGAGGCACATTTTGCAGTAAAAAAAAGTCTTCCTCCCGAGAGGGTTGCACCTTAAATATCACTTGTATGGTAAAGCCTAGCTTCCATAGATGTTCCCTGATGGTAAATGTTTTATGGGTATGGTACTATTCTTGGTCAGGAGGGAGCATCTTTGAACCCATGTTTTACGAAAAACACGATTTTCACAAATTCTCAATTTTCGTAAAGAGGCACATTTTGCAGTAAAAAAAAGTCTTCCTCCCGAGAGGGTTGCACCTTAAATATCACTTGTATGGTAAAGCCTAGCTTCCATAGATGTTCCCTGATGGTAAATGTTTTATGGGTATGGTACTATTCTTGGTCAGGAGGGAGCATCTTTGAACCCATGTTTTACGAAAAACACGATTTTCACAAATTCTCAATTTTCGTAAAGAGGCACATTTTGCAGTAAAAAAAAGTCTTCCTCCCGAGAGGGTTGCACCTTAAATATCACTTGTATGGTAAAGCCTAGCTTCCATAGATGTTCCCTGATGGTAAATGTTTTATGGGTATGGTACTATTCTTGGTCAGGAGGGAGCATCTTTGAACCCATGTTTTACGAAAAACACGATTTTCACAAATTCTCAATTTTCGTAAAGAGGCACATTTTGCAGTAAAAAAAAGTCTTCCTCCCGAGAGGGTTGCACCTTAAATATCACTTGTATGGTAAAGCCTAGCTTCCATAGATGTTCCCTGATGGTAAATGTTTTATGGGTATGGTACTATTCTTGGTCAGGAGGGAGCATCTTTGAACCCATGTTTTACGAAAAACACGATTTTCACAAATTCTCAATTTTCGTAAAGAGGCACATTTTGCAGTAAAAAAAAGTCTTCCTCCCGAGAGGGTTGCACCTTAAATATCACTTGTATGGTAAAGCCTAGCTTCCATAGATGTTCCCTGATGGTAAATGTTTTATGGGTATGGTACTATTCTTGGTCAGGAGGGAGCATCTTTGAACCCATGTTTTACGAAAAACACGATTTTCACAAATTCTCAATTTTCGTAAAGAGGCACATTTTGCAGTAAAAAAAGTCTTCCTCCCGAGAGGGTTGCACCTTAAATATCACTTGTATGGTAAAGCCTAGCTTCCATAGATGTTCCCTGATGGTAAATGTTTTATGGGTATGGTACTATTCTTGGTCAGGAGGGAGCATCTTTGAACCCATGTTTTACGAAAAACACGATTTTCACAAATTCTCAATTTTCGTAAAGAGGCACATTTTGCAGTAAAAAAAGTCTTCCTCCCGAGAGGGTTGCACCTTAAATATCACTTGTATGGTAAAGCCTAGCTTCCATAGATGTTCCCTGATGGTAAATGTTTTATGGGTATGGTACTATTCTTGGTCAGGAGGGAGCATCTTTGAACCCATGTTTTACGAAAAACACGATTTTCACAAATTCTCAATTTTCGTAAAGAGGCACATTTTGCAGTAAAAAAAAGTCTTCCTCCCGAGAGGGTTGCACCTTAAATATCACTTGTATGGTAAAGCCTAGCTTCCATAGATGTTCCCTGATGGTAAATGTTTTATGGGTATGGTACTATTCTTGGTCAGGAGGGAGCATCTTTGAACCCATGTTTTACGAAAAACACGATTTTCACAAATTCTCAATTTTCGTAAAGAGGCACATTTTGCAGTAAAAAAAAGTCTTCCTCCCGAGAGGGTTGCACCTTAAATATCACTTGTATGGTAAAGCCTAGCTTCCATAGATGTTCCCTGATGGTAAATGTTTTATGGGTATGGTACTATTCTTGGTCAGGAGGGAGCATCTTTGAACCCATGTTTTACGAAAAACACGATTTTCACAAATTCTCAATTTTCGTAAAGAGGCACATTTTGCAGTAAAAAAAAGTCTTCCTCCCGAGAGGGTTGCACCTTAAATATCACTTGTATGGTAAAGCCTAGCTTCCATAGATGTTCCCTGATGGTAAATGTTTTATGGGTATGGTACTATTCTTGGTCAGGAGGGAGCATCTTTGAACCCATGTTTTACGAAAAACACGATTTTCACAAATTCTCAATTTTCGTAAAGAGGCACATTTTGCAGTAAAAAAAGTCTTCCTCCCGAGAGGGTTGCATCTTAAATATCACTTGTATGGTAAAGCCTAGCTTCCATAGATGTTCCCTGATGGTAAATGTTTTATGGGTATGGTACTATTCTTGGTCAGGAGGGAGCATCTTTGAACCCATGTTTTACGAAAAACACGATTTTCACAAATTCTCAATTTTCGTAAAGAGGCACATTTTGCAGTAAAAAAAAGTCTTCCTCCCGAGAGGGTTGCACCTTAAATATCACTTGTATGGTAAAGCCTAGCTTCCATAGATGTTCCCTGATGGTAAATGTTTTATGGGTATGGTACTATTCTTGGTCAGGAGGGAGCATCTTTGAACCCATGTTTTACGAAAAACACGATTTTCACAAATTCTCAATTTTCGTAAAGAGGCACATTTTGCAGTAAAAAAAAGTCTTCCTCCCGAGAGGGTTGCACCTTAAATATCACTTGTATGGTAAAGCCTAGCTTCCATAGATGTTCCCTGATGGTAAATGTTTTATGGGTATGGTACTATTCTTGGTCAGGAGGGAGCATCTTTGAACCCATGTTTTACGAAAAACACGATTTTCACAAATTCTCAATTTTCGTAAAGAGACACATTTTCACAAATCTCAATTTTCGAAAAGAGGCACACATTTTGCAGTAAAAGAAAGTCTTCCCCGAGAGGGTTCACCTTAAATATCACTTGTATGTAAGCCTAGCTTCCAATAGATGTTCCCTGATGGTAAATGTTATGAGTATGGACTACTTCAGGAGGTTTGAACCCATGTTTTACGAGAAACACGATTTTCACAAATTCTCAATTTCGTAAAGAGGCACTTTTGCAGTAAAAGAAAGTCTTCCTCCCGGAGGGTTGCACCTTAAATATCACTTGTATGGTAAAGCCTAGCTTCCATAGATGTTCCCTGATGGTAAATGTTTATGGGTATGGTACTTTCTTGGTCAGGAGGGAGCATCTTTGAACCCATGTTTTACGAAAAACACGATTTTCACAAATTCTCATTTTCGTAAAGAGCACATTTTGCAGTAAAAAAAGTCTTCTCCCCGAGAGGGTTGCACTTAAATATCACTTGTAGGTAAAGCCTAGCTTCCATAGATGTTCCCTGATGGTAAATGTTTTATGGGTATGGTACTATTCTTGGTCAGGAGGGAGCATCTTTGAACCATGTTTTACGAGTAACACGATTTTCACAAATTCTCAATTTTCGTAAAGAGGCACATTTTGCAGTAAAAGAAAGTCTTCCTCCCGAGAGGGTTGCACCTTAAATATCACTTGTATGGTAAAGCCTAGCTTCCATAGATGTTCCCTGATGGTAAATGTTTTATGAGTATGGTACTATTCTTGGTCAGGAGGGAGCATCTTTGAACCCATGTTTTACGAAAAACACGATTTTCACAAATTCTCAATTTTCGTAAAGAGGCACATTTTGCAGTAAAAAAAAGTCTTCCTCCCGAGAGGGTTGCACCTTAAATATCACTTGTATGGTAAAGCCTAGCTTCCATAGATGTTCCCTGATGGTAAATGTTTTATGGGTATGGTACTATTCTTGGTCAGGAGGGAGCATCTTTGAACCCATGTTTACGAAAAACACGATTTTCACAAATTCTCAATTTTCGTAAAGAGGCACATTTTGCAGTAAAAAAAGTCTTCCTCCCGAGAGGGTTGCACCTTAAATATCACTTGTATGGTAAAGCCTAGCTTCCATAGATGTTCCCTGATGGTAAATGTTTTATGGGTATGGTACTATTCTTGGTCAGGAGGGAGCATCTTTGAACCCATGTTTTACGAAAAACACGATTTTCACAAATTCTCAATTTTCGTAAAGAGGCACATTTTGCAGTAAAAAAAAGTCTTCCTCCCGAGAGGGTTGCACCTTAAATATCACTTGTATGGTAAAGCCTAGCTTCCATAGATGTTCCCTGATGGTAAATGTTTTATGGGTATGGTACTATTCTTGGTCAGGAGGGAGCATCTTTGAACCCATGTTTTACGAAAAACACGATTTTCACAAATTCTCAATTTTCGTAAAGAGGCACATTTTGCAGTAAAAAAAAGTCTTCCTCCCGAGAGGGTTGCACCTTAAATATCACTTGTATGGTAAAGCCTAGCTTCCATAGATGTTCCCTGATGGTAAATGTTTTATGGGTATGGTACTATTCTTGGTCAGGAGGGAGCATCTTTGAACCCATGTTTTACGAAAAACACGATTTTCACAAATTCTCAATTTTCGTAAAGAGGCACATTTTGCAGTAAAAAAAAGTCTTCCTCCCGAGAGGGTTGCACCTTAAATATCACTTGTATGGTAAAGCCTAGCTTCCATAGATGTTCCCTGATGGTAAATGTTTTATGGGTATGGTACTATTCTTGGTCAGGAGGGAGCATCTTTGAACCCATGTTTTACGAAAAACACGATTTTCACAAATTCTCAATTTTCGTAAAGAGGCACATTTTGCAGTAAAAAAAGTCTTCCTCCCGAGAGGGTTGCACCTTAAATATCACTTGTATGGTAAAGCCTAGCTTCCATAGATGTTCCCTGATGGTAAATGTTTTATGGGTATGGTACTATTCTTGGTCAGGAGGGAGCATCTTTGAACCCATGTTTTACGAAAACACGATTTTCACAAATTCTCAATTTTCGTAAAGAGGCACATTTTGCAGTAAAAAAAAGTCTTCCTCCCGAGAGGGTTGCACCTTAAATATCACTTGTATGGTAAAGCCTAGCTTCCATAGATGTTCCCTGATGGTAAATGTTTTATGGGTATGGTACTATTCTTGGTCAGGAGGGAGCATCTTTGAACCCATGTTTTACGAAAAACACGATTTTCACAAATTCTCAATTTTCGTAAAGAGGCACATTTTGCAGTAAAAAAAGTCTTCCTCCCGAGAGGGTTGCACCTTAAATATCACTTGTATGGTAAGCCTAGCTTCCATAGATGTTCCCTGATGGTAAATGTTTTATGGGTATGGTACTATTCTTGGTCAGGAGGGAGCATCTTTGAACCCATGTTTTACGAAAAACACGATTTTCACAAATTCTCAATTTTCGTAAAGAGGCACATTTTGCAGTAAAAAAAAGTCTTCCTCCGAGAGGGTTGCACCTTAAATATCACTTGTATGGTAAAGCCTAGCTTCCATAGATGTTCCCTGATGGTAAATGTTTTATGGGTATGGTACTATTCTTGGTCAGGAGGGAGCATCTTTGAACCCATGTTTTACGAAAAACACGATTTTCACAAATTCTCAATTTTCGTAAAGAGGCACATTTTGCAGTAAAAAAAAGTCTTCCTCCCGAGAGGGTTGCACCTTAAATATCACTTGTATGGTAAAGCCTAGCTTCCATAGATGTTCCCTGATGGTAAATGTTTTATGGGTATGGTACTATTCTTGGTCAGGAGGGAGCATCTTTGAACCCATGTTTTACGAAAAACACGATTTTCACAAATTCTCAATTTTCGTAAAGAGGCACATTTTGCAGTAAAAAAAAGTCTTCCTCCCGAGAGGGTTGCACCTTAAATATCACTTGTATGGTAAAGCCTAGCTTCCATAGATGTTCCCTGATGGTAAATGTTTTATGGGTATGGTACTATTCTTGGTCAGGAGGGAGCATCTTTGAACCCATGTTTTACGAAAAACACGATTTTCACAAATTCTCAATTTTCGTAAAGAGGCACATTTTGCAGTAAAAAAAAGTCTTCCTCCCGAGAGGGTTGCACCTTAAATATCACTTGTATGGTAAAGCCTAGCTTCCATAGATGTTCCCTGATGGTAAATGTTTTATGGGTATGGTACTATTCTTGGTCAGGAGGGAGCATCTTTGAACCCATGTTTTACGAAAAACACGATTTTCACAAATTCTCAATTTTCGTAAAGAGGCACATTTTGCAGTAAAAAAAAGTCTTCCTCCCGAGAGGGTTGCACCTTAAATATCACTTGTATGGTAAAGCCTAGCTTCCATAGATGTTCCCTGATGGTAAATGTTTTATGGGTATGGTACTATTCTTGGTCAGGAGGGAGCATCTTTGAACCCATGTTTTACGAAAAACACGATTTTCACAAATTCTCAATTTTCGTAAAGAGGCACATTTTGCAGTAAAAAAAAGTCTTCCTCCCGAGAGGGTTGCATCTTAAATATCACTTGTATGGTAAAGCCTAGCTTCCATAGATGTTCCCTGATGGTAAATGTTTTATGGGTATGGTACTATTCTTGGTCAGGAGGAGCATCTTTGAACCCATGTTTTACGAAAAACACGATTTTCACAAATTCTCAATTTTCGTAAAGAGGCACATTTTGCAGTAAAAAAAAGTCTTCCTCCCGAGAGGGTTGCACCTTAAATATCACTTGTATGGTAAAGCCTAGCTTCCATAGATGTTCCCTGATGGTAAATGTTTTATGGGTATGGTACTATTCTTGGTCAGGAGGGAGCATCTTTGAACCCATGTTTTACGAAAAACACGATTTTCACAAATTCTCAATTTTCGTAAAGAGGCACATTTTGCAGTAAAAAAAAGTCTTCCTCCCGAGAGGGTTGCACCTTAAATATCACTTGTATGGTAAAGCCTAGCTTCCATAGATGTTCCCTGATGGTAAATGTTTTATGGGTATGGTACTATTCTTGGTCAGGAGGGAGCATCTTTGAACCCATGTTTTACGAAAAACACGATTTTCACAAATTCTCAATTTTCGTAAAGAGGCACATTTTGCAGTAAAAAAAAGTCTTCCTCCCGAGAGGGTTGCACCTTAAATATCACTTGTATGGTAAAGCCTAGCTTCCATAGATGTTCCCTGATGGTAAATGTTTTATGGGTATGGTACTATTCTTGGTCAGGAGGGAGCATCTTTGAACCCATGTTTTACGAAAAACACGATTTTCACAAATTCTCAATTTTCGTAAAGAGGCACATTTTGCAGTAAAAAAAGTCTTCCTCCCGAGAGGGTTGCACCTTAAATATCACTTGTATGGTAAAGCCTAGCTTCCATAGATGTTCCCTGATGGTAAATGTTTTATGGGTATGGTACTATTCTTGGTCAGGAGGGAGCATCTTTGAACCCATGTTTTACGAAAAACACGATTTTCACAAATTCTCAATTTTCGTAAAGAGGCACATTTTGCAGTAAGAAAAAGTCTTCCTCCCGAGAGGGTTGCACCTTAAATATCACTTGTATGGTAAAGCCTAGCTTCCATAGATGTTCCCTGATGGTAAATGTTTTATTGGTATGGTACTATTCTTGGTCAGGAGGGAGCATCTTTGAACCCATGTTTTACGAAAAACACGATTTTCACAAATTCTCAATTTTCGTAAAGAGGCACATTTTGCAGTAAAAAAAGTCTTCCTCCCGAGAGGGTTGCACCTTAAATATCACTTGTATGGTAAAGCCTAGCTTCCATAGATGTTCCCTGATGGTAAATGTTTTATGGGTATGGTACTATTCTTGGTCAGGAGGGAGCATCTTTGAACCCATGTTTTACGAAAAACACGATTTTCACAAATTCTCAATTTTCGTAAAGAGGCACATTTTGCAGTAAAAAAAAGTCTTCCTCCTGAGAGGGTTGCACCTTAAATATCACTTGTATGGTAAAGCCTAGCTTCCATAGATGTTCCCTGATGGTAAATGTTTTATGGGTATGGTACTATTCTTGGTCAGGAGGGAGCATCTTTGAACCCATGTTTTACGAAAAACACGATTTTCACAAATTCTCAATTTTCGTAAAGAGGCACATTTTGCAGTAAAAAAAAGTCTTCCTCCCAAGAGGGTTGCACCTTAAATATCACTTGTATGGTAAAGCCTAGCTTCCATAGATGTTCCCTGATGGTAAATGTTTTATGGGTATGGTACTATTCTTGGTCAGGAGGGAGCATCTTTGAACCCATGTTTTACGAAAAACACGATTTTCACAAATTCTCAATTTTCGTAAAGAGGCACATTTTGCAGTAAAAAAAAGTCTTCCTCCCGAGAGGGTTGCACCTTAAATATCACTTGTATGGTAAAGCCTAGCTTCCATAGATGTTCCCTGATGGTAAATGTTTTATGGGTATGGTACTATTCTTGGTCAGGAGGGAGCATCTTTGAACCCATGTTTTACGAAAAACACGATTTTCACAAATTCTCAATTTTCGTAAAGAGGCACATTTTGCAGTAAAAAAAAGTCTTCCTCCCGAGAGGGTTGCACCTTAAATATCACTTGTATGGTAAAGCCTAGCTTCCATAGATGTTCCCTGATGGTAAATGTTTTATGGGTATGGTACTATTCTTGGTCAGGAGGGAGCATCTTTGAACCCATGTTTTACGAAAAACACGATTTTCACAAATTCTCAATTTTCGTAAAGAGGCACATTTTGCAGTAAAAAAAAGTCTTCCTCCCGAGAGGGTTGCACCTTAAATATCACTTGTATGGTAAAGCCTAGCTTCCATAGATGTTCCCTGATGGTAAATGTTTTATGGGTATGGTACTATTCTTGGTCAGGAGGGAGCATCTTTGAACCCATGTTTTACGAAAAACACGATTTTCACAAATTCTCAATTTTCGTAAAGAGGCACATTTTGCAGTAAAAAAAAGTCTTCCTCCCGAGAGGGTTGCACCTTAAATATCACTTGTATGGTAAAGCCTAGCTTCCATAGATGTTCCCTGATGGTAAATGTTTTATGGGTATGGTACTATTCTTGGTCAGGAGGGAGCATCTTTGAACCCATGTTTTACGAAAAACACGATTTTCACAAATTCTCAATTTTCGTAAAGAGGCACATTTTGCAGTAAAAAAAAGTCTTCCTCCCGAGAGGGTTGCACCTTAAATATCACTTGTATGGTAAAGCCTAGCTTCCATAGATGTTCCCTGATGGTAAATGTTTTATGGGTATGGTACTATTCTTGGTCAGGAGGGAGCATCTTTGAACCCATGTTTTACGAAAAACACGATTTTCACAAATTCTCAATTTTCGTAAAGAGGCACATTTTGCAGTAAAAAAAAGTCTTCCTCCCGAGAGGGTTGCACCTTAAATATCACTTGTATGGTAAAGCCTAGCTTCCATAGATGTTCCCTGATGGTAAATGTTTTATGGGTATGGTACTATTCTTGGTCAGGAGGGAGCATCTTTGAACCCATGTTTTACGAAAAACACGATTTTCACAAATTCTCAATTTTCGTAAAGAGGCACATTTTGCAGTAAAAAAAAGTCTTCCTCCCGAGAGGGTTGCACCTTAAATATCACTTGTATGGTAAAGCCTAGCTTCCATAGATGTTCCCTGATGGTAAATGTTTTATGGGTATGGTACTATTCTTGGTCAGGAGGGAGCATCTTTGAACCCATGTTTTACGAAAAACACGATTTTCACAAATTCTCAATTTTCGTAAAGAGGCACATTTTGCAGTAAAAAAAAGTCTTCCTCCCGAGAGGGTTGCACCTTAAATATCACTTGTATGGTAAAGCCTAGCTTCCATAGATGTTCCCTGATGGTAAATGTTTTATGGGTATGGTACTATTCTTGGTCAGGAGGGAGCATCTTTGAACCCATGTTTTACGAAAAACACGATTTTCACAAATTCTCAATTTTCGTAAAGAGGCACATTTTGCAGTAAAAAAAAGTCTTCCTCCCGAGAGGGTTGCACCTTAAATATCACTTGTATGGTAAAGCCTAGCTTCCATAGATGTTCCCTGATGGTAAATGTTTTATGGGTATGGTACTATTCTTGGTCAGGAGGGAGCATCTTTGAACCCATGTTTTACGAAAAACACGATTTTCACAAATTCTCAATTTTCGTAAAGAGGCACATTTTGCAGTAAAAAAAAGTCTTCCTCCCGAGAGGGTTGCACCTTAAATATCACTTGTATGGTAAAGCCTAGCTTCCATAGATGTTCCCTGATGGTAAATGTTTTATGGGTATGGTACTATTCTTGGTCAGGAGGGAGCATCTTTGAACCCATGTTTTACGAAAAACACGATTTTCACAAATTCTCAATTTTCGTAAAGAGGCACATTTTGCAGTAAAAAAAAGTCTTCCTCCCGAGAGGGTTGCACCTTAAATATCACTTGTATGGTAAAGCCTAGCTTCCATAGATGTTCCCTGATGGTAAATGTTTTATGGGTATGGTACTATTCTTGGTCAGGAGGGAGCATCTTTGAACCCATGTTTTACGAAAAACACGATTTTCACAAATTCTCAATTTTCGTAAAGAGGCACATTTTGCAGTAAAAAAAAGTCTTCCTCCCGAGAGGGTTGCACCTTAAATATCACTTGTATGGTAAAGCCTAGCTTCCATAGATGTTCCCTGATGGTAAATGTTTTATGGGTATGGTACTATTCTTGGTCAGGAGGGAGCATCTTTGAACCCATGTTTTACGAAAAACACGATTTTCACAAATTCTCAATTTTCGTAAAGAGGCACATTTTGCAGTAAAAAAAAGTCTTCCTCCCGAGAGGGTTGCACCTTAAATATCACTTGTATGGTAAAGCCTAGCTTCCATAGATGTTCCCTGATGGTAAATGTTTTATGGGTATGGTACTATTCTTGGTCAGGAGGGAGCATCTTTGAACCCATGTTTTACGAAAAACACGATTTTCACAAATTCTCAATTTTCGTAAAGAGGCACATTTTGCAGTAAAAAAAAGTCTTCCTCCCGAGAGGGTTGCACCTTAAATATCACTTGTATGGTAAAGCCTAGCTTCCATAGATGTTCCCTGATGGTAAATGTTTTATGGGTATGGTACTATTCTTGGTCAGGAGGGAGCATCTTTGAACCCATGTTTTACGAAAAACACGATTTTCACAAATTCTCAATTTTCGTAAAGAGGCACATTTTGCAGTAAAAAAAAGTCTTCCTCCCGAGAGGGTTGCACCTTAAATATCACTTGTATGGTAAAGCCTAGCTTCCATAGATGTTCCCTGATGGTAAATGTTTTATGGGTATGGTACTATTCTTGGTCAGGAGGGAGCATCTTTGAACCCATGTTTTACGAAAAACACGATTTTCACAAATTCTCAATTTTCGTAAAGAGGCACATTTTGCAGTAAAAAAAAGTCTTCCTCCCGAGAGGGTTGCACCTTAAATATCACTTGTATGGTAAAGCCTAGCTTCCATAGATGTTCCCTGATGGTAAATGTTTTATGGGTATGGTACTATTCTTGGTCAGGAGGGAGCATCTTTGAACCCATGTTTTACGAAAAACACGATTTTCACAAATTCTCAATTTTCGTAAAGAGGCACATTTTGCAGTAAAAAAAAGTCTTCCTCCCGAGAGGGTTGCACCTTAAATATCACTTGTATGGTAAAGCCTAGCTTCCATAGATGTTCCCTGATGGTAAATGTTTTATGGGTATGGTACTATTCTTGGTCAGGAGGGAGCATCTTTGAACCCATGTTTTACGAAAAACACGATTTTCACAAATTCTCAATTTTCGTAAAGAGGCACATTTTGCAGTAAAAAAAAGTCTTCCTCCCGAGAGGGTTGCACCTTAAATATCACTTGTATGGTAAAGCCTAGCTTCCATAGATGTTCCCTGATGGTAAATGTTTTATGGGTATGGTACTATTCTTGGTCAGGAGGGAGCATCTTTGAACCCATGTTTTACGAAAAACACGATTTTCACAAATTCTCAATTTTCGTAAAGAGGCACATTTTGCAGTAAAAAAAAGTCTTCCTCCCGAGAGGGTTGCACCTTAAATATCACTTGTATGGTAAAGCCTAGCTTCCATAGATGTTCCCTGATGGTAAATGTTTTATGGGTATGGTACTATTCTTGGTCAGGAGGGAGCATCTTTGAACCCATGTTTTACGAAAAACACGATTTTCACAAATTCTCAATTTTCGTAAAGAGGCACATTTTGCAGTAAAAAAAAGTCTTCCTCCCGAGAGGGTTGCACCTTAAATATCACTTGTATGGTAAAGCCTAGCTTCCATAGATGTTCCCTGATGGTAAATGTTTTATGGGTATGGTACTATTCTTGGTCAGGAGGGAGCATCTTTGAACCCATGTTTTACGAAAAACACGATTTTCACAAATTCTCAATTTTCGTAAAGAGGCACATTTTGCAGTAAAAAAAAGTCTTCCTCCCGAGAGGGTTGCACCTTAAATATCACTTGTATGGTAAAGCCTAGCTTCCATAGATGTTCCCTGATGGTAAATGTTTTATGGGTATGGTACTATTCTTGGTCAGGAGGGAGCATCTTTGAACCCATGTTTTACGAAAAACACGATTTTCACAAATTCTCAATTTTCGTAAAGAGGCACATTTTGCAGTAAAAAAAAGTCTTCCTCCCGAGAGGGTTGCACCTTAAATATCACTTGTATGGTAAAGCCTAGCTTCCATAGATGTTCCCTGATGGTAAATGTTTTATGGGTATGGTACTATTCTTGGTCAGGAGGGAGCATCTTTGAACCCATGTTTTACGAAAAACACGATTTTCACAAATTCTCAATTTTCGTAAAGAGGCACATTTTGCAGTAAAAAAAAGTCTTCCTCCCGAGAGGGTTGCACCTTAAATATCACTTGTATGGTAAAGCCTAGCTTCCATAGATGTTCCCTGATGGTAAATGTTTTATGGGTATGGTACTATTCTTGGTCAGGAGGGAGCATCTTTGAACCCATGTTTTACGAAAAACACGATTTTCACAAATTCTCAATTTTCGTAAAGAGGCACATTTTGCAGTAAAAAAAAGTCTTCCTCCCGAGAGGGTTGCACCTTAAATATCACTTGTATGGTAAAGCCTAGCTTCCATAGATGTTCCCTGATGGTAAATGTTTTATGGGTATGGTACTATTCTTGGTCAGGAGGGAGCATCTTTGAACCCATGTTTTACGAAAAACACGATTTTCACAAATTCTCAATTTTCGTAAAGAGGCACATTTTGCAGTAAAAAAAAGTCTTCCTCCCGAGAGGGTTGCACCTTAAATATCACTTGTATGGTAAAGCCTAGCTTCCATAGATGTTCCCTGATGGTAAATGTTTTATGGGTATGGTACTATTCTTGGTCAGGAGGGAGCATCTTTGAACCCATGTTTTACGAAAAACACGATTTTCACAAATTCTCAATTTTCGTAAAGAGGCACATTTTGCAGTAAAAAAAAGTCTTCCTCCCGAGAGGGTTGCACCTTAAATATCACTTGTATGGTAAAGCCTAGCTTCCATAGATGTTCCCTGATGGTAAATGTTTTATGGGTATGGTACTATTCTTGGTCAGGAGGGAGCATCTTTGAACCCATGTTTTACGAAAAACACGATTTTCACAAATTCTCAATTTTCGTAAAGAGGCACATTTTGCAGTAAAAAAAAGTCTTCCTCCCGAGAGGGTTGCACCTTAAATATCACTTGTATGGTAAAGCCTAGCTTCCATAGATGTTCCCTGATGGTAAATGTTTTATGGGTATGGTACTATTCTTGGTCAGGAGGGAGCATCTTTGAACCCATGTTTTACGAAAAACACGATTTTCACAAATTCTCAATTTTCGTAAAGAGGCACATTTTGCAGTAAAAAAAAGTCTTCCTCCCGAGAGGGTTGCACCTTAAATATCACTTGTATGGTAAAGCCTAGCTTCCATAGATGTTCCCTGATGGTAAATGTTTTATGGGTATGGTACTATTCTTGGTCAGGAGGGAGCATCTTTGAACCCATGTTTTACGAAAAACACGATTTTCACAAATTCTCAATTTTCGTAAAGAGGCACATTTTGCAGTAAAAAAAAGTCTTCCTCCCGAGAGGGTTGCACCTTAAATATCACTTGTATGGTAAAGCCTAGCTTCCATAGATGTTCCCTGATGGTAAATGTTTTATGGGTATGGTACTATTCTTGGTCAGGAGGGAGCATCTTTGAACCCATGTTTTACGAAAAACACGATTTTCACAAATTCTCAATTTTCGTAAAGAGGCACATTTTGCAGTAAAAAAAAGTCTTCCTCCCGAGAGGGTTGCACCTTAAATATCACTTGTATGGTAAAGCCTAGCTTCCATAGATGTTCCCTGATGGTAAATGTTTTATGGGTATGGTACTATTCTTGGTCAGGAGGGAGCATCTTTGAACCCATGTTTTACGAAAAACACGATTTTCACAAATTCTCAATTTTCGTAAAGAGGCACATTTTGCAGTAAAAAAAAGTCTTCCTCCCGAGAGGGTTGCACCTTAAATATCACTTGTATGGTAAAGCCTAGCTTCCATAGATGTTCCCTGATGGTAAATGTTTTATGGGTATGGTACTATTCTTGGTCAGGAGGGAGCATCTTTGAACCCATGTTTTACGAAAAACACGATTTTCACAAATTCTCAATTTTCGTAAAGAGGCACATTTTGCAGTAAAAAAAAGTCTTCCTCCCGAGAGGGTTGCACCTTAAATATCACTTGTATGGTAAAGCCTAGCTTCCATAGATGTTCCCTGATGGTAAATGTTTTATGGGTATGGTACTATTCTTGGTCAGGAGGGAGCATCTTTGAACCCATGTTTTACGAAAAACACGATTTTCACAAATTCTCAATTTTCGTAAAGAGGCACATTTTGCAGTAAAAAAAAGTCTTCCTCCCGAGAGGGTTGCACCTTAAATATCACTTGTATGGTAAAGCCTAGCTTCCATAGATGTTCCCTGATGGTAAATGTTTTATGGGTATGGTACTATTCTTGGTCAGGAGGGAGCATCTTTGAACCCATGTTTTACGAAAAACACGATTTTCACAAATTCTCAATTTTCGTAAAGAGGCACATTTTGCAGTAAAAAAAAGTCTTCCTCCCGAGAGGGTTGCACCTTAAATATCACTTGTATGGTAAAGCCTAGCTTCCATAGATGTTCCCTGATGGTAAATGTTTTATGGGTATGGTACTATTCTTGGTCAGGAGGGAGCATCTTTGAACCCATGTTTTACGAAAAACACGATTTTCACAAATTCTCAATTTTCGTAAAGAGGCACATTTTGCAGTAAAAAAAAGTCTTCCTCCCGAGAGGGTTGCACCTTAAATATCACTTGTATGGTAAAGCCTAGCTTCCATAGATGTTCCCTGATGGTAAATGTTTTATGGGTATGGTACTATTCTTGGTCAGGAGGGAGCATCTTTGAACCCATGTTTTACGAAAAACACGATTTTCACAAATTCTCAATTTTCGTAAAGAGGCACATTTTGCAGTAAAAAAAAGTCTTCCTCCCGAGAGGGTTGCACCTTAAATATCACTTGTATGGTAAAGCCTAGCTTCCATAGATGTTCCCTGATGGTAAATGTTTTATGGGTATGGTACTATTCTTGGTCAGGAGGGAGCATCTTTGAACCCATGTTTTACGAAAAACACGATTTTCACAAATTCTCAATTTTCGTAAAGAGGCACATTTTGCAGTAAAAAAAAGTCTTCCTCCCGAGAGGGTTGCACCTTAAATATCACTTGTATGGTAAAGCCTAGCTTCCATAGATGTTCCCTGATGGTAAATGTTTTATGGGTATGGTACTATTCTTGGTCAGGAGGGAGCATCTTTGAACCCATGTTTTACGAAAAACACGATTTTCACAAATTCTCAATTTTCGTAAAGAGGCACATTTTGCAGTAAAAAAAAGTCTTCCTCCCGAGAGGGTTGCACCTTAAATATCACTTGTATGGTAAAGCCTAGCTTCCATAGATGTTCCCTGATGGTAAATGTTTTATGGGTATGGTACTATTCTTGGTCAGGAGGGAGCATCTTTGAACCCATGTTTTACGAAAAACACGATTTTCACAAATTCTCAATTTTCGTAAAGAGGCACATTTTGCAGTAAAAAAAAGTCTTCCTCCCGAGAGGGTTGCACCTTAAATATCACTTGTATGGTAAAGCCTAGCTTCCATAGATGTTCCCTGATGGTAAATGTTTTATGGGTATGGTACTATTCTTGGTCAGGAGGGAGCATCTTTGAACCCATGTTTTACGAAAAACACGATTTTCACAAATTCTCAATTTTCGTAAAGAGGCACATTTTGCAGTAAAAAAAAGTCTTCCTCCCGAGAGGGTTGCACCTTAAATATCACTTGTATGGTAAAGCCTAGCTTCCATAGATGTTCCCTGATGGTAAATGTTTTATGGGTATGGTACTATTCTTGGTCAGGAGGGAGCATCTTTGAACCCATGTTTTACGAAAAACACGATTTTCACAAATTCTCAATTTTCGTAAAGAGGCACATTTTGCAGTAAAAAAAAGTCTTCCTCCCGAGAGGGTTGCACCTTAAATATCACTTGTATGGTAAAGCCTAGCTTCCATAGATGTTCCCTGATGGTAAATGTTTTATGGGTATGGTACTATTCTTGGTCAGGAGGGAGCATCTTTGAACCCATGTTTTACGAAAAACACGATTTTCACAAATTCTCAATTTTCGTAAAGAGGCACATTTTGCAGTAAAAAAAAGTCTTCCTCCCGAGAGGGTTGCACCTTAAATATCACTTGTATGGTAAAGCCTAGCTTCCATAGATGTTCCCTGATGGTAAATGTTTTATGGGTATGGTACTATTCTTGGTCAGGAGGGAGCATCTTTGAACCCATGTTTTACGAAAAACACGATTTTCACAAATTCTCAATTTTCGTAAAGAGGCACATTTTGCAGTAAAAAAAAGTCTTCCTCCCGAGAGGGTTGCACCTTAAATATCACTTGTATGGTAAAGCCTAGCTTCCATAGATGTTCCCTGATGGTAAATGTTTTATGGGTATGGTACTATTCTTGGTCAGGAGGGAGCATCTTTGAACCCATGTTTTACGAAAAACACGATTTTCACAAATTCTCAATTTTCGTAAAGAGGCACATTTTGCAGTAAAAAAAAGTCTTCCTCCCGAGAGGGTTGCACCTTAAATATCACTTGTATGGTAAAGCCTAGCTTCCATAGATGTTCCCTGATGGTAAATGTTTTATGGGTATGGTACTATTCTTGGTCAGGAGGGAGCATCTTTGAACCCATGTTTTACGAAAAACACGATTTTCACAAATTCTCAATTTTCGTAAAGAGGCACATTTTGCAGTAAAAAAAAGTCTTCCTCCCGAGAGGGTTGCACCTTAAATATCACTTGTATGGTAAAGCCTAGCTTCCATAGATGTTCCCTGATGGTAAATGTTTTATGGGTATGGTACTATTCTTGGTCAGGAGGGAGCATCTTTGAACCCATGTTTTACGAAAAACACGATTTTCACAAATTCTCAATTTTCGTAAAGAGGCACATTTTGCAGTAAAAAAAAGTCTTCCTCCCGAGAGGGTTGCACCTTAAATATCACTTGTATGGTAAAGCCTAGCTTCCATAGATGTTCCCTGATGGTAAATGTTTTATGGGTATGGTACTATTCTTGGTCAGGAGGGAGCATCTTTGAACCCATGTTTTACGAAAAACACGATTTTCACAAATTCTCAATTTTCGTAAAGAGGCACATTTTGCAGTAAAAAAAAGTCTTCCTCCCGAGAGGGTTGCACCTTAAATATCACTTGTATGGTAAAGCCTAGCTTCCATAGATGTTCCCTGATGGTAAATGTTTTATGGGTATGGTACTATTCTTGGTCAGGAGGGAGCATCTTTGAACCCATGTTTTACGAAAAACACGATTTTCACAAATTCTCAATTTTCGTAAAGAGGCACATTTTGCAGTAAAAAAAAGTCTTCCTCCCGAGAGGGTTGCACCTTAAATATCACTTGTATGGTAAAGCCTAGCTTCCATAGATGTTCCCTGATGGTAAATGTTTTATGGGTATGGTACTATTCTTGGTCAGGAGGGAGCATCTTTGAACCCATGTTTTACGAAAAACACGATTTTCACAAATTCTCAATTTTCGTAAAGAGGCACATTTTGCAGTAAAAAAAAGTCTTCCTCCCGAGAGGGTTGCACCTTAAATATCACTTGTATGGTAAAGCCTAGCTTCCATAGATGTTCCCTGATGGTAAATGTTTTATGGGTATGGTACTATTCTTGGTCAGGAGGGAGCATCTTTGAACCCATGTTTTACGAAAAACACGATTTTCACAAATTCTCAATTTTCGTAAAGAGGCACATTTTGCAGTAAAAAAAAGTCTTCCTCCCGAGAGGGTTGCACCTTAAATATCACTTGTATGGTAAAGCCTAGCTTCCATAGATGTTCCCTGATGGTAAATGTTTTATGGGTATGGTACTATTCTTGGTCAGGAGGGAGCATCTTTGAACCCATGTTTTACGAAAAACACGATTTTCACAAATTCTCAATTTTCGTAAAGAGGCACATTTTGCAGTAAAAAAAAGTCTTCCTCCCGAGAGGGTTGCACCTTAAATATCACTTGTATGGTAAAGCCTAGCTTCCATAGATGTTCCCTGATGGTAAATGTTTTATGGGTATGGTACTATTCTTGGTCAGGAGGGAGCATCTTTGAACCCATGTTTTACGAAAAACACGATTTTCACAAATTCTCAATTTTCGTAAAGAGGCACATTTTGCAGTAAAAAAAAGTCTTCCTCCCGAGAGGGTTGCACCTTAAATATCACTTGTATGGTAAAGCCTAGCTTCCATAGATGTTCCCTGATGGTAAATGTTTTATGGGTATGGTACTATTCTTGGTCAGGAGGGAGCATCTTTGAACCCATGTTTTACGAAAAACACGATTTTCACAAATTCTCAATTTTCGTAAAGAGGCACATTTTGCAGTAAAAAAAAGTCTTCCTCCCGAGAGGGTTGCACCTTAAATATCACTTGTATGGTAAAGCCTAGCTTCCATAGATGTTCCCTGATGGTAAATGTTTTATGGGTATGGTACTATTCTTGGTCAGGAGGGAGCATCTTTGAACCCATGTTTTACGAAAAACACGATTTTCACAAATTCTCAATTTTCGTAAAGAGGCACATTTTGCAGTAAAAAAAAGTCTTCCTCCCGAGAGGGTTGCACCTTAAATATCACTTGTATGGTAAAGCCTAGCTTCCATAGATGTTCCCTGATGGTAAATGTTTTATGGGTATGGTACTATTCTTGGTCAGGAGGGAGCATCTTTGAACCCATGTTTTACGAAAAACACGATTTTCACAAATTCTCAATTTTCGTAAAGAGGCACATTTTGCAGTAAAAAAAAGTCTTCCTCCCGAGAGGGTTGCACCTTAAATATCACTTGTATGGTAAAGCCTAGCTTCCATAGATGTTCCCTGATGGTAAATGTTTTATGGGTATGGTACTATTCTTGGTCAGGAGGGAGCATCTTTGAACCCATGTTTTACGAAAAACACGATTTTCACAAATTCTCAATTTTCATAAAGAGGCACATTTTGCAGTAAAAAAAAGTCTTCCTCCCGAGAGGGTTGCACCTTAAATATCACTTGTATGGTAAAGCCTAGCTTCCATAGATGTTCCCTGATGGTAAATGTTTTATGGGTATGGTACTATTCTTGGTCAGGAGGGAGCATCTTTGAACCCATGTTTTACGAAAAACACGATTTTCACAAATTCTCAATTTTCATAAAGAGGCACATTTTGCAGTAAAAAAAGTCTTCCTCCCGAGAGGGTTGCACCTTAAATATCACTTGTATGGTAAAGCCTAGCTTCCATAGATGTTCCCTGATGGTAAATGTTTTATGGGTATGGTACTATTCTTGGTCAGGAGGGAGCATCTTTGAACCCATGTTTTACGGAAAAACACGATTTTCACAAATTC
>CAXANZ010000088.1:5000-12500 GCA_963970385.1 Theonella swinhoei
TGCTGCTGGAGGGTTTGTGTGAGGTGAGCTGCTGTTCTACCATTTCTAAGCCTAGAGGCTGCACATGTATGTATTGTCCCAAGCCTTTATTTTTCTAAGCTTAGAGGCTGTATGCATACTCGAGTGTATTTGGGCTGTTTATGTTCGTATTTTATTGGAGTTTGGACACTGTGCGTGTGTGTGTGTGTGTGTGTGTGTGTGTGTGTGTGTGTGTGTGTGTGTGGAGAGTTGGCCGGCCAAAAGATCTGTAACCCACCGCCCCGGTTCTGGAGGCTGTCCTGCTCCAGTCTGTGCATGTCGTGTGTCATACGTCTTGTGCATAGTTATTGTTCGGTTTGTTGAGATTAGGGTTCCGGCTTTCCTTCTCTCTAATACCTCTTGGCCAGTGTGCTATACGCATGCTTTTCCATGTATAGCGATGCAACATCTGTAGTCGGATATGACATCCAGATGTGCCAAACGAGTTAGGCAAGGCCGTCCACTTAGCCCACTCTTGTTCTGTCAATTCATTAGTGACCTTAGACTGTACTCTACAGTCAAGCAGTGCGGGTAAGATCATGATAATATTATCGACCAAGAGGAGCATCAAACAAACAACACCGAAATTGAGCTTATGCATTGAAAATTCTGTTAATTGATCTGGAATGTCCCATCATCAGCTACAAACATCGGTGTATACGGAGAATTGGGCAGGATTCCACTGAAAATAAGAGGAAATATTGAATATTGGCTACGTCCTTTAACATCACACAAGTACTAGTTGTTGCATGGGCCCGAGTGCCACACAGGATATGTTGGCACAGTTATATAACTATCCCGTGTGAGCACGAGGGCCCATGCAACAACTAATCTGTTGCCACTTGAATGGTTTCCCAACCCCTAACCACTCCCTTACTAGCCTCACGTAATTAGTGATGTAATAAGTGTGCCACACACGATACGTTGGCACACTTTAGCCTTTGATCTGTTACTCTACCAGGAAAAAACATATCTCCCCGTACTGTGGGCCTGCTATAGAAAACACCAACAGTTCAACTCATTGTGTGATTATCACATATACGGTCTGTATTGAATCATTGCGATTTATCCAATTACGACGAAGTGTCCAGACTAGAGCCAGCAGAGGTAGCACTTAGAGCCGGAGAACGTCTATACGATCAATATGCAAAAGTGGAGACAGGATACATCACACTCCCAAAAATGAGACCCTACCAACTTATTTGTTTCTACCATCCCACTTGCGCACGGCAGTTGCAAGGTTCAGAAGAAGTCGCCATTCGCTAGCCATTGAAACAGGACGATACACTCACTAGACCACCTTTACCTCCAGAGGAAAGAGTGTGTCGAACGTGTGGAGTTGTATGGAAGATGAAACGCATTACCGCTCTTCGATACACAGATTGCCAGAATACGAGGACTTTGTACCCGCGAAAAGAAAGCGCAATTAACATGCTCCCCACAGATGCAAAGTTTACAACAGCTGCGAATTACAACGAAATATTCGGTTTGAAACTAGGACAATAAGATGTAGTCTCAATCTTTTTCCTTTTTTTGTTTGTTGTTGCTGTTGTTGTTGTTGTTGTTGTTGTTGTTGTGTTGTACCGTCGCCATTGGTGGTGGTGGTGTTTTTGTTGTCGTAGAATCGACACCTTTCAGACCACGCCTTCGCAAAATGCCCCCTTAGGCAGCGTGCACAGTGCAGAGCAGCAATGTTTATACCAGGAAACGGCTGAAATTGGCGTTGGAAGCGGCAAATTGAAACTGAAAATGAAAAAATTGACTTGCACACGCACATCCCGTAGACTTGCCGTGACCCCGCCCGCATCCGCAACCACCCAAAAATGCAATTCAATCCCCATTAATTAACTAATTAATTAACCAGGGGTTAATTAATAATTCATCAAGTCTAGTCGCTTAACTCCGCCCAGTCATTTGCACGCCTTCTCGCACCTGGCAGAACCTTGCCACAGTCGTCGAGGCCAGTGAGGCCTGCCGGAACTCCCCCCCTTCGTCCTACGGACTGGCCCCCTCCGATCTGCGGCTGTGGACGTGCGCCAAATGAAAATATGCCTTCGGCAACACACCCCTGCACGCTCCCACTAGCACCGCAACCAAACACGCGTCCACACTTCACCCGTCACACTTTTCGCCATATATGGTCAAACACCCACCTGACAGTCACGTGACCTCACCCTCACCTTCACCACAATCGGTGACCACCTCTCACCGAAGGAGGTGTCGATGCAACCTTCCCGGTCCGAGTTACGGCAAGACACACACACACACACACACAAACACACTGTCACTGACAGGTGCTCCGATCTTACAAACACTCTCAGTCGTCGCCCCAACTTAGACTAAAATTCAGTCGTTTCTTGCCTATATCGGGTGGTGAGGGGGGGGAGGTTTGCAAAAAATTGTTTTGCAAAGCTCTCTACAACTACCCAGTTTCGCTCGGTCGTGAAGGCACCTACCGTCGGTTTGTTGCCGTTCAGTGCGAGACGGGTGCTGTCGGTGAGCGAGGTCGGGTTGCCCGTGGCCACTGTAGGCGCGGTTGCATTGTCCTGCCGCCGTTTGCCGTCGACGGTGGAGAGTGTACGGCTTTCCTCGGCATTTTGGGGCCGGGTGAGAGTCGTCGGTCTCGTCAGATTCTTGTGTACGGGGAGTTTCTGTTCGGATGCACGTTGTTGCCCCACACTGGTGTGGCAGTGCCGTTGGTCGGAGTGTGGTCTGTGTGCGTCGGTTCCGTGCTCTGAGCGAGCACCCGGGGCCCGTGGTGGCCTGCAGGCGTCCTAGTCGTCTTAACGACGGCGATTTTGCGACGCCTGGTGGCCAGGAGGTGTATTGTCTTGAGGGAGGCGAGTCCGGTTTCGTACGACGGTAGGGTGTTGGTGGCTTTCCCTGCCGAGCGTTGAGAGACGTCGAAGTCGCTCCGGCCGCCCGCCAGCGGGTGGTCGGTTGCCTTCGTGGAACGGCACCGTCGGGAGTGGGAGTGGCCGGGTGGGCTTCCCCCCGACGAGTCTCGTCGGTTACCTGGTTGATCCTGCCAGTAGTCATATGCTTGTCTCAAAGACTAAGCCATGCATGTCCAAGTATGAACGCTTCGTACTGTGAAACTGCGAATGGCTCATTAAATCAGTTATAGTTTATTTGATGGTCGTTTGCCACATGGATAACCGTGGTAATTCTAGAGCTAATACATGCAGAAGGTCCCGACTTCTGGAAGGGACGTATTTATTAGATCCAAAACCAGCGCGGGTTGCCTTCGGGCTCCCGGTACCTGGGTGATTCATGATAACTTCTCGAATCGCACGGCCTTCGCGCCGGCGATGGTCCATTCAAATTTCTGCCCTATCAACTTTCGATGGTACGGTAGTGGCCTACCATGGTTGCAACGGGTGACGGAGAATTAGGGTTCGATTCCGGAGAGGGAGCCTGAGAAACGGCTACCACATCCAAGGAAGGCAGCAGGCGCGCAAATTACCCAATCCCGACTCGGGGAGGTAGTGACAATAAATAACAATGCCGGGCTCTTGTAGTCTGGCAATTGGAATGAGTCCAATCTAAACCCCTTAACGAGGAACAATTGGAGGGCAAGTCTGGTGCCAGCAGCCGCGGTAATTCCAGCTCCAATAGCGTATATTAAAGTTGTTGCAGTTAAAAAGCTCGTAGTTGGATTTCGGGGCGGCCCGGCCGGTCCGCCGCAAGGCGAGCACTGGTCGGGCGCCCTTCCTCTCGAAGGCTTCGACTGCTCTTGATTGTTGTGGTCGAGGAGTTCGGGACGTTTACTTTGAAAAAATTAGAGTGTTCAAGGCAGGCCGTGGCCTGAATACATTAGCATGGAATAATGGAAGAGGACCTCGGTCCTATTTTGTTGGTTTCCAGGGCCGAAGTAATGATTGAGAGGGACAGTTGGGGGCATTCGTATTTAATTGTCAGAGGTGAAATTCTCGGATTTATGAAAGACGAACAAGTGCGAAAGCATTTGCCAAGGATGTTTTCATTAATCAAGAACGAAAGTTGGGGGTTCGAAGACGATCAGATACCGTCGTAGTCCCAACCATAAACTATGCCGACTAGGGCGATAACCGTCGACGGTGAAGTACCCGTCGAGGTTGGTGAAGTGGGTGCACTTCGACGGTGGTGAATCGACGGTGACACACTTCGACGGCACCCGTCGACGGTGAAGTGGGTACACTTCCGACGGTTACAAACACGGTGAAGTGGGTACACTTCGACGGTGGCACACTTCGACGGCGACACACTTCGACGGTAAAGGGGTACCCGCATCACCGTCGACGGTGATGTGGGTACAGTCCGACGATAGTACTTGTCCAATTCAATCCTCGACGGGTACTACCATCGAAGGTACCCACATCACTTCGACGGTGACCACTTTGACGGGGATGTGGGTACACTTCGACGGTGACACTTGGACGGTACCCGTGGACGGTGAAGTGGGTACACTCGACGGTAGTACCCGTCGACGGTTCGACGGTACGGTAGTACCCGTCGACGGTGAAGTAGGTACACTTCGACGATACGGTAGTACCCGTCGACGGTGAAGTGGGCCCATTTCGACGATAGTACCCGTCGACGGTGAAGTAGGTACACTTCGACGGTGACACACTTCGACGCGGTACCCGTGGACGGTGAAGTAGGTACACTTCGACGGTAGTACCCGTCGACGGTGAAGTGGGTACACTTCGACGATACGGTAGTACCCGTCGACGGTGAAGTGGGCACATTTCGACGGTAGTACCCGTCGACGGTGAAGTAGGTACACTTCGACAGTGACACACTTCGACGGTGACACACTTCGACGGTACCCGTCGACGGTGATGTGGCTACACTTCGACGGTACGGTAGTACCCGTCGACGCGTCGAAATGTGCCCACTACACCGTCGACGGATACTACCGTCGAAATGTGCCCACTTCACCGTCAACGGATGCCGTCAAAGTTTGCCACCGTCGAAGTGTACCTACTTCACCGTCGACGTGATTTTTCGACAGTGATGTGGGTACACGATATTTCGACCCCGACGTGGGTAACCAACACTACCGTCGACGGTACACTTCCACGGTGTACGGCGGTGTGTGTGGAATATGTAGTGATTTTGTACAATTCCATCGGGACTGTGTACATTAAATGCATATTCAAGAAGGAATTTGCTTGCCAGCTGTTGAGTACTACCAGACCTAGACTCTAGTTTTGTGAAAATGTAGGTGCAATGTACATAACGTGTATGGGAGACTATGTAAAAATGTAGGTGCAATGTACAAACATGTATGGGAACACCACCACAGATGACATGATAGTAGTAGCTTTTGAGTGCCTGGCAGGTTACCTCCCTGCATTTTCTGCTGCTGGAGGGTTTGTGTGAGGTGAGCTGCTGTTCTACCATTTCTAAGCCTAGAGGCTGCACATGTATGTATTGTCCCAAGCCTTTATTTTTCTAAGCTTAGAGGCTGTATGCATACTCGAGTGTATTTGGGCTGTTTATGTTCGTATTTTATTGGAGTTTGGACACTGTGCGTGTGTGTGTGTGTGTGTGTGTGTGTGTGTGTGTGTGTGTGTGTGTGTGGAGAGTTGGCCGGCCAAAAGATCTGTAACCCACCGCCCCGGTTCTGGAGGCTGTCCTGCTCCAGTCTGTGCATGTCGTGTGTCATACGTCTTGTGCATAGTTATTGTTCGGTTTGTTGAGATTAGGGTTCCGGCTTTCCTTCTCTCTAATACCTCTTGGCCAGTGTGCTATACGCATGCTTTTCCATGTATAGCGATGCAACATCTGTAGTCGGATATGACATCCAGATGTGCCAAACGAGTTAGGCAAGGCCGTCCACTTAGCCCACTCTTGTTCTGTCAATTCATTAGTGACCTTAGACTGTACTCTACAGTCAAGCAGTGCGGGTAAGATCATGATAATATTATCGACCAAGAGGAGCATCAAACAAACAACACCGAAATTGAGCTTATGCATTGAAAATTCTGTTAATTGATCTGGAATGTCCCATCATCAGCTACAAACATCGGTGTATACGGAGAATTGGGCAGGATTCCACTGAAAATAAGAGGAAATATTGAATATTGGCTACGTCCTTTAACATCACACAAGTACTAGTTGTTGCATGGGCCCGAGTGCCACACAGGATATGTTGGCACAGTTATATAACTATCCCGTGTGAGCACGAGGGCCCATGCAACAACTAATCTGTTGCCACTTGAATGGTTTCCCAACCCCTAACCACTCCCTTACTAGCCTCACGTAATTAGTGATGTAATAAGTGTGCCACACACGATACGTTGGCACACTTTAGCCTTTGATCTGTTACTCTACCAGGAAAAAACATATCTCCCCGTACTGTGGGCCTGCTATAGAAAACACCAACAGTTCAACTCATTGTGTGATTATCACATATACGGTCTGTATTGAATCATTGCGATTTATCCAATTACGACGAAGTGTCCAGACTAGAGCCAGCAGAGGTAGCACTTAGAGCCGGAGAACGTCTATACGATCAATATGCAAAAGTGGAGACAGGATACATCACACTCCCAAAAATGAGACCCTACCAACTTATTTGTTTCTACCATCCCACTTGCGCACGGCAGTTGCAAGGTTCAGAAGAAGTCGCCATTCGCTAGCCATTGAAACAGGACGATACACTCACTAGACCACCTTTACCTCCAGAGGAAAGAGTGTGTCGAACGTGTGGAGTTGTATGGAAGATGAAACGCATTACCGCTCTTCGATACACAGATTGCCAGAATACGAGGACTTTGTACCCGCGAAAAGAAAGCGCAATTAACATGCTCCCCACAGATGCAAAGTTTACAACAGCTGCGAATTACAACGAAATATTCGGTTTGAAACTAGGACAATAAGATGTAGTCTCAATCTTTTTCCTTTTTTTGTTTGTTGTTGCTGTTGTTGTTGTTGTTGTTGTTGTTGTTGTGTTGTACCGTCGCCATTGGTGGTGGTGGTGTTTTTGTTGTCGTAGAATCGACACCTTTCAGACCACGCCTTCGCAAAATGCCCCCTTAGGCAGCGTGCACAGTGCAGAGCAGCAATGTTTATACCAGGAAACGGCTGAAATTGGCGTTGGAAGCGGCAAATTGAAACTGAAAATGAAAAAATTGACTTGCACACGCACATCCCGTAGACTTGCCGTGACCCCGCCCGCATCCGCAACCACCCAAAAATGCAATTCAATCCCCATTAATTAACTAATTAATTAACCAGGGGTTAATTAATAATTCATCAAGTCTAGTCGCTTAACTCCGCCCAGTCATTTGCACGCCTTCTCGCACCTGGCAGAACCTTGCCACAGTCGTCGAGGCCAGTGAGGCCTGCCGGAACTCCCCCCCTTCGTCCTACGGACTGGCCCCCTCCGATCTGCGGCTGTGGACGTGCGCCAAATGAAAATATGCCTTCGGCAACACACCCCTGCACGCTCCCACTAGCACCGCAACCAAACACGCGTCCACACTTCACCCG
>CAXANZ010000088.1:20000-25000 GCA_963970385.1 Theonella swinhoei
TGCACTTCGACGGTACCCGTCGATGGTGAAGTGGGTACACTTGGACGGTGAGACACTTCGACGGTACCCGTCGACGGTGAAGTGGGTACACTTCGACGGTGACAGTTCGACGATAGTGCCTGTCGACGGTGAAGTGGGTACACTTCGACGATAGTACCTGTCGACGGTGAAGTGGGTACACTTCGACGATAGTACCTGTCGACGGTCGATAGTACCTGTCGACGGTGAAGTGGGTACACTTCGACGATAGTACCTGTCGACGGTCGATAGTACCTGTCGACGGTGAAGTGGGTACACTTCGACGATAGTACCTGTCGACGGTGAAGTGGGTACACTTCGACGATAGTACCTGTCGACGGTGAAGTGGGTACACTTCGACGATAGTACCTGTCGACGGTCGATAGTACCTGTCGACGGTGAAGTGGGTACACTTCGACGATAGTACCTGTCGACGGTGAAGTGGGAACACTTCGACGGTGACAGTTCGACGATAGTACCTGTCGACGGTGAAGTGGGTACACTTCGACGATAGTACCTGTCGACGGTGAAGTGGGTACACTTCGACGGTGACAGTGCGACGATAGTACCTGTCGACGGTGAAGTGGGTACACTTCGACGATAGTACCTGTCGACGGTGAAGTGGGTACACTTCGACGATAGTACCTGTCGACGGTGAAGTGGGAACACTTCGACGGTGACAGTTCGACGATAGTACCTGTCGACGGTGAAGTGGGTACACTTCGACGATAGTACCTGTCGACGGTGAAGTGGGTACACTTCGACGGTGACAGTGCGACGATAGTACCTGTCGACGGTGAAGTGGGTACACTTCGACGATAGTACCTGTCGACGGTGAAGTGGGTACACTTCGACGATAGTACCTGTCGACGGTGAAGTGGGAACACTTCGACGGTGACAGTTCGACGATAGTACCTGTCGACGGTGAAGTGGGTACACTTCGACGGTGACACACCGGCGATAACCGTCGACGGTGAAGTACCCGTCGAGGTTGGTGAAGTGGGTGCACTTCGACGGTGGTGAATCGACGGTGACACACTTCGACGGCACCCGTCGACGGTGAAGTGGGTACACTTCCGACGGTTACAAACACGGTGAAGTGGGTACACTTCGACGGTGGCACACTTCGACGGCGACACACTTCGACGGTAAAGGGGTACCCGCATCACCGTCGACGGTGATGTGGGTACAGTCCGACGATAGTACTTGTCCAATTCAATCCTCGACGGGTACTACCATCGAAGGTACCCACATCACTTCGACGGTGACCACTTTGACGGGGATGTGGGTACACTTCGACGGTGACACTTGGACGGTACCCGTGGACGGTGAAGTGGGTACACTCGACGGTAGTACCCGTCGACGGTTCGACGGTACGGTAGTACCCGTCGACGGTGAAGTAGGTACACTTCGACGATACGGTAGTACCCGTCGACGGTGAAGTGGGCCCATTTCGACGATAGTACCCGTCGACGGTGAAGTAGGTACACTTCGACGGTGACACACTTCGACGCGGTACCCGTGGACGGTGAAGTAGGTACACTTCGACGGTAGTACCCGTCGACGGTGAAGTGGGTACACTTCGACGATACGGTAGTACCCGTCGACGGTGAAGTGGGCACATTTCGACGGTAGTACCCGTCGACGGTGAAGTAGGTACACTTCGACAGTGACACACTTCGACGGTGACACACTTCGACGGTACCCGTCGACGGTGATGTGGCTACACTTCGACGGTACGGTAGTACCCGTCGACGCGTCGAAATGTGCCCACTACACCGTCGACGGATACTACCGTCGAAATGTGCCCACTTCACCGTCAACGGATGCCGTCAAAGTTTGCCACCGTCGAAGTGTACCTACTTCACCGTCGACGTGATTTTTCGACAGTGATGTGGGTACACGATATTTCGACCCCGACGTGGGTAACCAACACTACCGTCGACGGTACACTTCCACGGTGTACGGCGGTGTGTGTGGAATATGTAGTGATTTTGTACAATTCCATCGGGACTGTGTACATTAAATGCATATTCAAGAAGGAATTTGCTTGCCAGCTGTTGAGTACTACCAGACCTAGACTCTAGTTTTGTGAAAATGTAGGTGCAATGTACATAACGTGTATGGGAGACTATGTAAAAATGTAGGTGCAATGTACAAACATGTATGGGAACACCACCACAGATGACATGATAGTAGTAGCTTTTGAGTGCCTGGCAGGTTACCTCCCTGCATTTTCTGCTGCTGGAGGGTTTGTGTGAGGTGAGCTGCTGTTCTACCATTTCTAAGCCTAGAGGCTGCACATGTATGTATTGTCCCAAGCCTTTATTTTTCTAAGCTTAGAGGCTGTATGCATACTCGAGTGTATTTGGGCTGTTTATGTTCGTATTTTATTGGAGTTTGGACACTGTGCGTGTGTGTGTGTGTGTGTGTGTGTGTGTGTGTGTGTGTGTGTGTGTGTGGAGAGTTGGCCGGCCAAAAGATCTGTAACCCACCGCCCCGGTTCTGGAGGCTGTCCTGCTCCAGTCTGTGCATGTCGTGTGTCATACGTCTTGTGCATAGTTATTGTTCGGTTTGTTGAGATTAGGGTTCCGGCTTTCCTTCTCTCTAATACCTCTTGGCCAGTGTGCTATACGCATGCTTTTCCATGTATAGCGATGCAACATCTGTAGTCGGATATGACATCCAGATGTGCCAAACGAGTTAGGCAAGGCCGTCCACTTAGCCCACTCTTGTTCTGTCAATTCATTAGTGACCTTAGACTGTACTCTACAGTCAAGCAGTGCGGGTAAGATCATGATAATATTATCGACCAAGAGGAGCATCAAACAAACAACACCGAAATTGAGCTTATGCATTGAAAATTCTGTTAATTGATCTGGAATGTCCCATCATCAGCTACAAACATCGGTGTATACGGAGAATTGGGCAGGATTCCACTGAAAATAAGAGGAAATATTGAATATTGGCTACGTCCTTTAACATCACACAAGTACTAGTTGTTGCATGGGCCCGAGTGCCACACAGGATATGTTGGCACAGTTATATAACTATCCCGTGTGAGCACGAGGGCCCATGCAACAACTAATCTGTTGCCACTTGAATGGTTTCCCAACCCCTAACCACTCCCTTACTAGCCTCACGTAATTAGTGATGTAATAAGTGTGCCACACACGATACGTTGGCACACTTTAGCCTTTGATCTGTTACTCTACCAGGAAAAAACATATCTCCCCGTACTGTGGGCCTGCTATAGAAAACACCAACAGTTCAACTCATTGTGTGATTATCACATATACGGTCTGTATTGAATCATTGCGATTTATCCAATTACGACGAAGTGTCCAGACTAGAGCCAGCAGAGGTAGCACTTAGAGCCGGAGAACGTCTATACGATCAATATGCAAAAGTGGAGACAGGATACATCACACTCCCAAAAATGAGACCCTACCAACTTATTTGTTTCTACCATCCCACTTGCGCACGGCAGTTGCAAGGTTCAGAAGAAGTCGCCATTCGCTAGCCATTGAAACAGGACGATACACTCACTAGACCACCTTTACCTCCAGAGGAAAGAGTGTGTCGAACGTGTGGAGTTGTATGGAAGATGAAACGCATTACCGCTCTTCGATACACAGATTGCCAGAATACGAGGACTTTGTACCCGCGAAAAGAAAGCGCAATTAACATGCTCCCCACAGATGCAAAGTTTACAACAGCTGCGAATTACAACGAAATATTCGGTTTGAAACTAGGACAATAAGATGTAGTCTCAATCTTTTTCCTTTTTTTGTTTGTTGTTGCTGTTGTTGTTGTTGTTGTTGTTGTTGTTGTGTTGTACCGTCGCCATTGGTGGTGGTGGTGTTTTTGTTGTCGTAGAATCGACACCTTTCAGACCACGCCTTCGCAAAATGCCCCCTTAGGCAGCGTGCACAGTGCAGAGCAGCAATGTTTATACCAGGAAACGGCTGAAATTGGCGTTGGAAGCGGCAAATTGAAACTGAAAATGAAAAAATTGACTTGCACACGCACATCCCGTAGACTTGCCGTGACCCCGCCCGCATCCGCAACCACCCAAAAATGCAATTCAATCCCCATTAATTAACTAATTAATTAACCAGGGGTTAATTAATAATTCATCAAGTCTAGTCGCTTAACTCCGCCCAGTCATTTGCACGCCTTCTCGCACCTGGCAGAACCTTGCCACAGTCGTCGAGGCCAGTGAGGCCTGCCGGAACTCCCCCCCTTCGTCCTACGGACTGGCCCCCTCCGATCTGCGGCTGTGGACGTGCGCCAAATGAAAATATGCCTTCGGCAACACACCCCTGCACGCTCCCACTAGCACCGCAACCAAACACGCGTCCACACTTCACCCGTCACACTTTTCGCCATATATGGTCAAACACCCACCTGACAGTCACGTGACCTCACCCTCACCTTCACCACAATCGGTGACCACCTCTCACCGAAGGAGGTGTCGATGCAACCTTCCCGGTCCGAGTTACGGCAAGACACACACACACACACACACAAACACACTGTCACTGACAGGTGCTCCGATCTTACAAACACTCTCAGTCGTCGCCCCAACTTAGACTAAAATTCAGTCGTTTCTTGCCTATATCGGGTGGTGAGGGGGGGGAGGTTTGCAAAAAATTGTTTTGCAAAGCTCTCTACAACTACCCAGTTTCGCTCGGTCGTGAAGGCACCTACCGTCGGTTTGTTGCCGTTCAGTGCGAGACGGGTGCTGTCGGTGAGCGAGGTCGGGTTGCCCGTGGCCACTGTAGGCGCGGTTGCATTGTCCTGCCGCCGTTTGCCGTCGACGGTGGAGAGTGTACGGCTTTCCTCGGCATTTTGGGGCCGGGTGAGAGTCGTCGGTCTCGTCAGATTCTTGTGTACGGGGAGTTTCTGTTCGGATGCACGTTGTTGCCCCACACTGGTGTGGCAGTGCCGTTGGTCGGAGTGTGGTCTGTGTGCGTCGG
>CAXANZ010000089.1:0-45564 GCA_963970385.1 Theonella swinhoei
ATATAACCCCTCCCTACATTTTATCCTGTGGGGTTACGCATGTTGTTATTGTTGTATGCAATTATTCCTTGTCTGCATACATGAATTGTAATTCATCTTGTGGTAAGTGTGAACTCTGAACTCCAAACTATTGTGAGTACGAGTCGAGTGCACGCGAAATTCATGTTTGCACAAATTTTGGTAGGGCACAGGCCCTACCTGGCCCTACCGTAGCTACGCCACTGCACCTGTGCCTACTGGGTTGACAACACCCAGGTGCACATAGTGCAATGGTGGGCATGTACCTCTGAGGTGTTAGCAATGATGTCATCATTGAACAGAGCGAGGCCACATGCAGCAGTTATGATTGCCTACTTGGCCCAAACATGAGCATTGTCACAGAGAAGGCTTTAAATTTATACATCACTACTTCTGAATTTGCTCAGTTAAAGCATGGTACTTTTTGGTTCTAAATAGCAATCAAATGTAAGCATGTGCATGTGCCTAGTAAGAACTACTTAAAGATGGCTCTATATAGCTAGCTAGTATCCATAAACAGTATTTCTACTAGATTAGGGTACGTGGATATGTCACACACCCTTTTGTGTCCTCAGTTGTAATATTATCATATCTCATTCATTATCAGAGTTCATCCTACACATTGCTCATTGCTTCAAACCATTTACCTTGTAGTGTAGAATTTCTGATTTGTCACAACAATGCTAAGGACAATTGATCTTTACACTTGTGGAGCATGCAGAAAATCATGCTAATTAACCCTCGGTGCGCGCGCGGCGCGAGGGCTAGCGTAATTGGTCCTTTCGTGTGTGTGTGTGTGTGTGTGTGTGTGTGTGTGTGTGTGTGTGTGTGTGTGTGTGTGTGTGTGTGTGTGTGTGTGTGTGTGTGTGTGTGTGTGTGTGTGTGTGTGTGTGTGTGTGTGTACGGAAGTCACGCATGCATGTGATCGCAGTCTTGAGCTTGTATCCACTGAGGTTTTGTACTAGTACTTGCCGTATATACATACTGCCAGAGTTACTGTGGTGTATGAGGATACTCGGACAGAGGGGTGATTGTGCAGTGGCAGTAGGCTTACACGTAATGTACACGTACTGACAGAGTTACCGTGGCGTACAGGAATACTCTGACAGAGTGCACTGGTTTACATTGCGTTGAAAGGTCACATAAGCAAACTATTACACAAGAATGTTTTTAATTATTAGTATAGTAAGAGTCTATGAACTCTACTATATCAACAGTCACACGCATAGGGATATGGCCTTTGTCCACCTACCTACGTATATGTTCCCTATGGATGCTTAACCAAATGGCCGGTTGATCAACCGGCCGGCCGGATGCTTTAATAACTGGATACTGTCACACAATTCTGCAGTAATGTAGAGTCTACCAACTCTACTGTATCAACAGTCACACGCATGGGGATATGGTCTTTGTCCACGTACCTACGTATATACGTAGGCTACGTATATACGTACGTTCCGTACGGATGCTTAACCAACGGGCGGTTGATGAACAGCTCGTTTTCAAGTACCTACGTATGTATGTATATATGTCCCGTACGTTGATCAACCGGCCGGCCGTATGTTTAACCGGATACACGGTTGATCGACCGGCTCGCGGCATATTTTGAAATGATGACAGATCAAGTGAACGGTAAACGACATGACAGTGATCATGAGGCTGCATTCTGGAACCAGCATTACCTCAAGATGCCAAGCGCATGAGCAGAAGGAGTGAGGCCCTCACTAGCACAGAAAAGTGTTGACTATCTAAAGGCAAGCTAGGAGAACGGATAAGCTTCAGGAGAAGGCTTTTCGTCATTTCAAGTTGCTTCCCGCTACAGAACTTGATCTACCAGGTAGCGCTGTGGGAATAAGAAAAGGAATAAGGCCTCTATATACTCATGTAGTCTTTTTATTGTAGATATAGCCATTAATATTAGTTAGAAGAGATGAGGTAGTCTTAAAGATTACGTAGATTCGAATTCGAACGTACTATCATTATGAGATGTCTTTTTAGAGGATTTACATAACGTACAGGTATAGCTAGATGATCTACCTCATGCATAGTCTGGCGTAGCCACACCCTCTCATAAGCGGGAGAGGGTCTGGTCTGCTTAGCATCAACGACTTGTGCAGTGGAATGTTTCATTACGTCATAAATTTAAACGCGCGCGTGCAATAATGAATATCATTAGTGGAAGAATGATGACTCATAGCTAGTACATAGCTGTGAGCGGCATAACAAGAGTTGGCGCCCAGTGCCCAGAAAACTATGGAATACGATTGGCAGAATAGCATAGCAGAGACTCTTACCATACCCTGTAGATCTAGGCAGCACTCGTCACTACCATTTACGAAGCTTGATACAGGTCGAAGCAGCTGTTCTTTCAAGTACAAATACCCTAACGAGCGTGCTTCAGCTCGTGATGCAACAACTTCTCTCTCGGAAAACTGCCATAGCCTGGTTCAGCCATTCCCATTCCACGTTTACGCGACGTCACGTAAGCATGGAATGTTATAATTGGCTCTTCTGTAATCTGATTGGATTGACCAGATTCTGGACAGTCTGCACAAGTCGTTGATGCTAAGCAGACCAGACCCTCTCCCGCTTATGAGAGGGTGTGGCTACGCCAGACTACCTCATGCACGGGTCAGTGGGTCCTTATATTCTGATATTCAGTCTTCTTTCAGGACAACAGTACTGCACAGCTGTGTATAGAATTTTTTTTTTTTTAGAATCGGTTGTGATCGGGTCAGTCCGGTTGATCAACCGGATGTCAAGTATCCAGACACCTAGTTGATTAACCGGCCAGGTTAAGCATCTGCAAAAGGGTATAGATCTAATATTATAACACAAGGCATTGCATTGACTGTGCACCAGTGCATGTGCATTAGCCTCACTCCCAGTCTTCTCCAACCAATGCTATTAATGAAGTGGCAAGAGGAAATACTGGGAATGGGGCTAGTGGCATATAATGAACTGTGAATGAGATCATTGTGTGCATTTGGCATTCCACAGTTGAAATATTATAATATATTGTGTATAGGAAATACAAATATACTTCAATAATTATTTCAATAAAATGGGAGTATGTATAAAATACGTTGTGCACGTGTACATGAACAATCATGTGTAGCTCTAAAAGCACTACTGTCAGAGAATTTCTGAAAAGGAAAAAATGATGTACACAAAAGAAAGGGAACACTAAATAACCACATCAACACATATAACATACAACAGTATCAACATGAATATACAATGACTACAAATATCTGGTATACATTGCTTGTGAACACATCTATATGTTGTTATTATTTGTTCTGTACAAAACAAATATCAACTCCTCTTTCATCTACTCCGCCCACTATCAACAGCTCATCAGATGGTAAATTAACTACTAGACACTCACTCCTGGTAACTGACATTACACCAATTTTTACCCACTGTTGATCTACCAGTTGGTGGATGGTGTTGATGTCTGGGTCGACTGACAAAAATTTGCTAATCCTGCCTTGATCCTCACTTTGATCCCCACCGATGATAAGGAGACACCCACAGAAGGTGGCAACTGTTGATAGTATCACTGGTAGACGAGGGAGAGGTTTCCATAGTGATATGCTTGGCTGGTCACTGGATAATAGAGCTTGAAGGGAGCACGAGTAGCCATTATCTCTACCTCCTATTACATATAATTGATCATCATATATTGTGGCTGAAGGTATGGTAAGAGCCTGTGGTAAGTTGGTTAGTTCATACCATCTTCTACTCCTCACATGAAATAGTTCAACTGTATCAGTCCAATGATCAACAATCCCCCCAATCACAAAGATATAATTGCCATCAGCTGTACGAACTATAGCAGACTGTGACCGTGCAGTATTCATTGGGGGGTAGCGCTCAACCCATTCACTTTTTTGTAATGTAAATAATTTGTCAGTACAACCAGATTCATCACGTCCCCCTACAGCAGTCAGTTCCCCATTGATGATGACTAATCCAGAGTAACGATATGGAGATTGAGGAAGTTCCTCCCATCTTTCTATATTAAATTCATATCTGTAAACTGAGCGGGATCCCTGAGTTGTGAAAAATGCAAATTGACCGTCAGTTGTTGCAGATCCTCTACTTATTACACGTGGTGCTCTCTTCTTTTTTTGGCACTCCACAGTGAGCTGAGGGGAGATCACATAACATGTACGTACATTCTGTATTATAGAGAAACAATGATTTGTATAATGGGCTCACTGCCTTTGGCATGTTCCTACAGTCATCAGGGCCTCTGGTTACATACACTGCAAGTAACTACACAGTCACCACAGATCACCTGCTGTTTCAGTTGCTGGAGCTGTATCTCCTTGTCCTTGGGCTGCACTAACTCATCTTTCTTAGCTAGCTCCTTGTCTTTCTCCATCTCCTGTAGTCAGGGGGACCTCTAGTCACAACACATACTACACAGTCACTATAGACTCACCTGCCATCTCATCTCCTGAATCTGCTTCTGCTCTTTCCTGATTGTCTCCTCTGCCTCAGCTGGCTCAGCTTTCTTTCTAGTCAGCTGTTGTTTTAGCTCGGCAACCTCTGTTGCACATGCTAGGTTTTTATTCGGATTCTGAACAAGATATGAGAAAGTGATGACAGTAATGGTACAGGGAGGAGGGAGGTATCAGCAATACTGTATGGTGTATATCCAGTCCCTCACCTGGTTCCTGGGCTGATTCTGAAGAGCTCGTACCAGTTCCACTCTGTTCCTCTCACTCTCCTCATCTCTAATACCAGCTCTGGCCTCTTCCAACAGACTCAGTACCTCACTAATATTTGGCCTAATGGCAGGGGTATTGTCCAGACATTGTTGGATCAAACGAATGAGGGGATGGTCTTCAATGACCTGTCCACAGGAACGAAGCTGGGTTTCAACATTGTTCACATAGCTATAACGTCGCTGCATTTCAGTACGAGCTTCTAGCTTCCCAGTCATCTCATGTGTGTAGGTGGGTGTAAGAGGATCATGGGGGAAGGTTTCGCTGACGGTGAAAATGGTAAGAACCCCAAGAGAGAACACGTCAGTACTAGTGTCATCTATCCACTTCTCGTTAGTGACCTCAGGAGGCATGTAAACTTGTGCTCTCATGAGAGGGGCAATACGAGCCACCCCCAGGTCTGCTATCTTGGCTACCAGCTGGGACGTTAACAACACGTTTTTTGCAGACAAATCATGATGGATAATGGACGGCGTTCGCCCGTGGAGGTAGGCCAGCCCGCTGGCGACGTTGTGCAGTACAGAACACTTTAGACCTAGCTTGAAGAACGATAAAGGAGGAGGCGTTCCAGGTGGAGGCTGGGTTTCGGGGGCTAGTAAATCGTGAAGACTCGTCAGCAGTCGCTCCATTACCAACGCAGGCAGTCGCGATCCCTCAAAGAAGCACACTCCCAGAAACAGGACAATGTTCGGGTGGCGGAGGGTGCTCATCACTTTACATTCCTTTAAAAACTGGGTCGACGCTCTGCTGAGATCGTCATCCGGAATCACGGAACAGATGTCTTTAGCAGCGCCGCATATTGTGACGTTGCCGTAGGCTCCAACACCGATATTAGCGCCAGTAGGCAAGACATTGGAGAGGATGAACGACTTCAGATCAGGATGGTCGTGAAGATCAGCCTCCATCTTCTATATATGAAAAGTTAGGGAGGTGGGGCTGGTAAACTAGCTGCTAAATAGCCATACGTATGCTTTTATACTTCCTGCACTCAAAGCTCCCGCCAACAGATCCGCCCTCCAAAGCATAGTAATATTTCAACATATACACAACAGCACACTTGACTTACCTTATTCACAACCTCAGGGTAGACACACTCTCCAGCAATCTCCAGTTTAGTGACTGAATACTTCTCCAGAATTGAGGTCGCCACATTCACTTTCAATTTCTCCACAATGGAGACAGGTATGAACCAGGTAATGATGAAGGAACCAGGGAACACCACAGCCAACATCATGGCACACTTGTGGAGGCTGTAGTGATCTGCATACTCCTGTCGGAATTCCTCCACAACCTCCATTGTCACATCAGTAGGCCAGTCGAACTCTGCTACCACCTCACGAAAGTCAGGTGGGGGCTTGATACGCTTCTTCTTCTGTGACTGACAGAACAGCTTCAGTGGTGTCTTCTTCCTGAACTGCAGTAGGTCTTCCTTGTAGGTCTTCATCTCACCTTTAACCCCCTCCAAATTAAACTCTCGGATCAGGTGATCCAGCAACTGAGGGTTCTGATAGTTCCAGTGAAAGTTCATGGTTCCAAACAGCTCAGAATGATCAGGAGCTTGATAGAGGGCACTCAAATGACTCTCTAGAAACTGTTTATGTTCTTCAAGCTCATCTGCTGGTAGTGATGTCAGAGCATCAGCTACTCTCTGGACAGGAACTTGGAGTCTCTCAAGACATTCTCTAGTGGATTTCTTCAGAGCATTAAATCTCTTCTCAAATTGTTTAATCTTGGCCTGGATATATTGCACGGTCATTTGCCCTGTTATATGTACAAAATGAATTAAGATATAATGAACATAGAATTAACTTAGTACTCTGTGGAGGTGATGGTGGCTGATGTGCCTCGTGATCACTGGCAGAGAGGTGTGACTCTGAAGGGAATGAGTATAGGCTTTTGTGATGAAATTATCACAGCTATTATATACTACACTGACAAAGTTTACCTGATCTCTGTTGAGAAATCTCATCAGTGACTGCAGCTGGCAACTGGACTGCAGGTACAAAAGTGGGACTGTAATGATTCAGAATACATTTACAATAGATGCATGTCAGTGACTGTCTCACTGGAGGTCTGTGCAGGAGATGTCTCTGAAATGTTCAGGTACTTTCGGACCATTTCAGTCAATACTGAAAGGCCTACATCATCTAGTACACCAAGGAGAGTGGACCAGGTCACTGGCAGTTTGCCCTGGCCCTGAAGCCATTGTGTCAGAATCTCCTGGTTGATTGCAACTGCATTGTGGTGATGTTGGTTGGTAATGGCTGAGATAACTGCACCATTATCATCATTCAGTAGCAGTGGGCCCAATATAGAGTAGCGTGTGCCTATCTGCTCCACTATATTGACAGTACTGCCTGTTGGGGTCTTAAGGTTGAGAAGTTCTGGCAGTGTTGGTTTGCTGTCCAGTGATCTAGGAGCTGAAGCTGGAAGAGGGAGATCGCAGGTTAGCTATAGGTTCCTCTAATATTACTATAGGCTGAACACTCCCACAATGAATTACACTCTCACACTCAGCACCACACAACACACACTCTGATTTGCCTTCTCTACCTCTATGCCTGCCTAGCTCTTCATTCAAGCCATGGGTTCCTGACCTGAACTTAAACAAGAGTCTAGTTCCTGCATCACCAACCCCATGCAAATACCTCTTAAATTCTACTCCCTTCCCAAACCTTTTGTACATATCTAATTTTACTTTACTATTCAATCCTTCCTCAAACTGCTTACCCTCCCTTTCACTAATACTCTCCTCTATACAAGCCAAAAATGAAGCTAATGAACTCTCTCCCCTCTTAATTATGGCATGCCATCCGTAACAAAAAATAATCCCGGAAAATAACGCTATTTGATGGCGTGCCATACTTAATATCCTCCACTTATTCATGCTTATCCAAACCTAAGGACACAAAGAGTTCATCAACCACTCTACCTCATGCTTTCCTTTGTCTATTTCTAGGAGGCTTAGTTTCCCATTCCCGACTAAATAATTCCTTTGGGTATCTATCCTCAGGCATTGATACTAATTTACAAGTAAAAGTTAGACTATCACTGCCAGATCAGCTGAATATATTATTGCCGATTACAATTATGTAGCTAGTAATGTAAGCAGTGACACGTAAATATATTCCATTCTTTGTTATGCCTATGCTAATGAATCCATGAATGAGACACTGATACTGCACCTACAAGTAGGGGTAGTTACTGCTATGTAGGCTGACATAATTAACACGGAATTAACAGAGGTAGAGACAGCATATCAAAAGTGGAGGGGGCTCGGTGTTCATGAAGTTTAGTATATAAATTCATTCTGAATACATCTGGCATAACAAAGTATTTTACATTCTTCATTTGACCCAATGACAACCAAATTTTGGGGGGCTCAGCCCCCCCTTATCAAAAAGTGGGGGGGGGCTCAAGCCCCCCTGCCACCCAGGTTCTCTGCCTCTGATTAACCTACTTTGCTTGTACTACTCGTTGAAGTGTTTGATATTCAGTGCCAGTTGATTCAGTGGCAGAAACTTGCAATTATAAATGCAATGTATTTGTGTGCTTGTATAAACACATAATATATAGAATACTAAATCTTTCATACCTACAAATAGTTTACCCAATATCTGCTGAGGAGGATGTGTATTGACTGGTGATAGGACTGTTGCCACAGAGGGAGCTCTCAACAATAATTATATGTGTATGTATGCACATTAGCCTCGGTTCCAGGCCTTCCCCACGAGCGTTACATTACGCGCTGATGAAAGTCTGGGCACAAACGTCACCTGAGGTAGACGTTAGGTAGACGCTTGGCGTGTGGCACTTTGCGTGTGCGTGTGATGGTCTTCAACGGACGATTCATGTATTCCCGACTCTTGAGCAAACACCAGACGCCAGAGTTGCTACACTAGGTCATCTGTAGTACCCGGAAGCGCAAAGTGCCACACGTCTACCTCAGACCTCTCAACCTAGGAGAAACGGCCGTCGTGTGATTGGATACACGCGCTAACATGTAACTAGCTAGCAAATAAATTTTCAGTTTGATGCTGTACTTTCTTGATCTTTAGAACTACTTCTCTGCTTGGTTCCCAACTTTAAAAATCACCATCATTGGTATTTGACATTTAAGATAGCTATAAAGTCCTAAATCCATGCGTCCACGAAAAGAATCATAATGCTAGTCAATGTGTAGACTTTCAGCCAGGGCGTGCGTGGATGCTTGGGTACGTCTCTATGCGTGGATTTCCACACTCAATGCATGGTGGTTGGCAGGTCTGTGAAGTTCCCTTAAATCCATTATGGAGGAATGTGGTGTATATATAAGGGTTACTCCTTCATGACATTTTAATATAGCATTTACAGTACTGTGGGTTATGTATGTGATTATAAGGTACTATCACAAGCACTCATACTATCTCTTGAAGTATACAAAGGCAATTCCTAAAGGGATATCCTACACATCTCATGAGAGGTTGTATAGTAATGTTAAGGGAATATCTTGCAACTGAGGTAACCACACCTGTTAGAACAAACACTGATTTGTGTGCATGCATGCATGCACGTAATTATACACACACTTGTTAATGATTTGGCAGTTAAAGCTATAGAGTAATAAAATAAGTGATACAAAATGTTGTGGGATTTGCAGCTATTTGAGAGATTTTGCTGCACAGCAACTTACTCACTGGGTGGAATAAACTGAAGAGTAGCAATATCACCATCTGTTGTATATGGCACAAGAGATGATGCCTCAGCACCTGAAAGTGCATTAAACATTAAAGGACAGAGTATATATCTTAAGGGATTATATACCAGTGGAGGTAGTAGCCTCAGGAGGTGGTGCCTCACGACTGGTAGTAGGATCAGGAAAATGTGCTCCTTCCACTCTCATTGCTAGTTGAGGCAGGTTGACTGCAGGGCTCCTGAGGGCAGCTACAATAGCCCTCCATGTCGGTCTGGGGTCTACCTGCTTCGTGAATTCGATGAGAACTTGAAGTAGACGATCGCGTGGCTCAGAGTGTTTGTCGTATATGCCGTCCACAACGTGTAGTGGTAACTTCAATTTCAGACCAAGTACGTATGACTGGTTCTGTGCTTCCAATATTTCCTCCAGTACATTGACTGCATCATCTGGAGTCAGTAGCTCATCACCTGTAGGGGCTGCAGTACACGGATAAAGCTAAGTTGAACTACTGTTATTGAAAACAAACCTTCAGCCATGTCTCTATGCAATCGCAAACCCGAAGTAAAATGGGTGGGGCTCAATTGCAGCGATAGTCTGTGCGCATTCGCGTTGGGAAAACTGGCTGTACATGTGGAGTGCATGAGGGAAGGTTAGATAAAGCACACACCCTTCCCTTCCCAAAACTGTCAATGTACTAGTTGAATGCAAGCATTTTGGGGCACAGTGACCTTTGTACCGATTACGTAACTATTGTGCATGCGTAAATTGGACGGCGTATAAGTTGCACGATGGTAGGCTCGCTCCGTTCGCCAATTAGTTAAAATAATGTGAATTGATTTGTAGCCATGGTTACAAATAGCAGGGTGATTAAATTAAAATCATTATAGGAAGTCCATAGTCACAGATATTATGGAGGTTGGATGTATATGACAGAGTCCGTTCACAGAATTGGAGGTTGGATGTATATGACAGAGTCCGTTCACAGAATTGGAGGTTAGATGTAGTTGATGACATGCAGTTACTCCTCTCTACTAGTGACTGGGATATGATCACCAGACCCTCCATCTCCTCTCTCATCAGACAACTCTCTCTTCACACTAATAGAGAGAGATAACATTAGGACATGTATTGAGTACACTAGTACAACAGAATTAGGACACCCTTGGGACATGTCCTGATTAGTGAGGTATCCTAATTCCAGGAAATGGAAGTACACCATTCAGGGGGTCCTAATTAGAGAGATATCCCCACTACAGTGACAATGGTATTGGACTAGTCACTCACTGTCTAATCTCCTGCTGCAGTGACCTCAGTCTCTCCTCTGTCCTACCTAGTTCAGTCATGGCAGCAGTCCTCTCCTCAGCCATCATGTCATTGGAGGAGAATACTATTACATCATACTCTCCAGCCTCCCTCACTTCATCACTACCCTCCTCCCTCACTTCATCACTAGTACTACGTATGTCACATACTGTGGACCACTCTAATCAGGACATCCTGAAATGAGTAAAGCCAAGATTATGAACCGTACACCTAAAGATGTTCTAAATGTAACCGCTTCTACTTTCCGCTTCCCTTGGAATAAACCACCTTCATTTCCAATACCTACCAGGTATGACTATCCTCTATTGAGATGTTTATTATGAGACTAATCTCCGATAGTGAGTCCACTAGTACATTCACTAACTCATGTCAATAGAGAGTAGAATGGGAGGTATGGGAGGTAAGTGTGAATGATTGTAACTAGTCTGAATAATGGAATGGTCATTAGTGGATTAAATAAATACATTCAACATTTCACTGGAATGGGAGGACCTAACCAGACAGACCACATCTTTCAGTGGTGGAGATGTGAATGGTTTAGTGAATATATTCTAAGTCATGTATATACAGATGGAAATGGGTCTCTCTGCTATGGCCTTGGGGAAGAAATGTGTCCTGATCAGTGAGGTTTCCTGGTCAGTGATGTGTCCTAATTTCAAGGGGTGTCTTGATCAGTGTCCTGATCAGTGAGATGTGAGGTGTCCTGATTTCAAGGGGTGAAAAATAGAGCAGATGTGTCTTACTTTAAGGTGTCCTCATTTCAGGGTGTCCTAATTAGAGGGGTTCCCCGGTACATACCTGGATAGCTTAGTTGGTAAGAGTGTCGCCTAGTAAGTGGACAGTCGTGGGTTCGAGTCCCATCCAAGGCAGCTATATGAAAAATAACTGCATGCCTTGGGCTAGTTGTGTTGTGTTGCCTTGATTTGTCTTTCCAAGCATCTAATGGATGATTATTGGTAGAGATGGTCATTGTAAGTAGGTGCTAAACCAGAACAGAGGGTTGTAATGATATTCATAGCACATGCGCATTCCTAGTTAAACTATATATATAAAAGTAAAGAGGTAGGATGATAGTGCCAAAATCAGAGGAATAAGGTGCAGTATAAAGGCACAATGATGGCATGAGTAACAAGCCACAATCAGTAAACAATGGTATGTAACAATGCTGCAATAACACCATGTCTACACCAGTCCTGTATTTCAAGGGGTGGGGGTGTGGCTAGTACATACTTCTCCCTCAATGTCCTCAGTGTAGTGATCTGCCTCTCATAGCAGGTTTGGTTCCGTGTGAATACATCATCACATATTGTATGAAAGGACTCAGGTGTCCTGATTAGTGATTAGTTAAAGTGTCCTGACTAGTGACTTCAAGACTTGGTACTATGTAGAGCCAAAAGCTAACTGCCCTGTTGATTGAGGTAGCTATTGGCTGTCATCTCAAGGACTCACTCCCAGTCTCCTCCAACCAATGCACAGGAGGCTATATATTCATGAAGTGGCAAGAGGAGATACTGGGAATGAGGCTAGATGGCATATAATCAGAGGCGGCGGAACTTTGTTGGTTTTAGGGGGGCACAAAACTACGTACGTAGCTTCCCTGGGTCTGGCCTTTCGCAGTAGCCTAATGTGACCATTGACCCCCAACGCAGGTCATATTCCATACAGGGAGAGGTACGTGGGTAAGTATACGATACATCATCATGTATACGAATGAGCGGAGCGTATGCTGTTTCTCATTAAAAAAAGAAGCGAGAAATATCTACGCATGCGCGTGGGCACGACGTACGACACTGCTAGTAGTAGCTCTCTCCGCTCGCCGATAATTTTAGGGGGGCACGTGCCCCTGTGCCCCGGTGGTTCCGTCGCCTATGATAATGAACTGTCGTTATGGGTATTTGGCATTCCATAATATAATGTTGTGTATAGGAAATACGAATACTTCAGTTTCAATAAAATGAGGGAGTGTGTATAAAAAGCATTGTGTATATGAACAATCATGTGTAGCTCTAAAGCACTACTGTCAGAGAAAAAAGAAAGGAAAAGATGTATACAAAAGAAAGGGGACACTAACTATACAACACACATAACATAACCAACATAAATATACAATGACTACAAATATCTGGTATACATGGCTTGTGAACACATGTGAATACCAATAGTGTTTTGGCATTATTTTTTCCGTACAAAACAAATATCAACTCCTCTTTCATCTACTCCGCCCACTATCAACAGCTCATTTTTTCCTGGTATATTAACTACTAAACACTCACTCCTAGTGACTGACATTACACCAATTTTTACCCACTGTTGATCTACCAGTTGGTGGATGGTATTGACATCTGGGCCGACAAATAATTTGCTAATCCTGCTTCGATCCCCACCGATGATCAGTAGATGGTCCCCTAGATGTCCACGGAAGGTGGCAACTGTTGATAATATTACTGGTAGAGAAGGGAGAGGTTGCCACAACATCCGCTGTGATGTGTTTGGCTGGTCACTGCATAGTAGAGCTTCTTCCAGTGAACATGAGTAGCCATTATCTCTACCCCCTATTACAAATAATTGATTGTCACATATTGTGGCTGAAGGTGTGGTGAGAGGCTGTGGTAACTTGGTTAGTTTATACCATCTTCTACTCCTCACATGAAATAGTTCAACTGTAGCAGTCCAATTATCAACACTCCCCCCAATCACAAAAATATAATCACGTCCCCCCACAGTGGTCAGTTCCCCATCAATGATGACTAGTGTAGAGTAACGATATGGACATCGAAGAAGTTCCTCATCCCATTTCTCACTTTTCAATTCATATCTGTAAACTGAGCGGGATCCCTGAGTTGTGAAATATGCAAATTGACCATCAGTCGTTGCAGATCCTCTACTTATTACACGTGGTGCTCTCTTCTTTTTTTGGCACTTCACAGTGAGCTGAGGGGAGATCACATAACATGTAGAAAAACAATTCATCTATAGTCACATGCCCTGCATACCTATAGCGCACACACACTTGTCATGTATTATCCCATGTAGGCTACATACAAGAGAATGTCTATGAAATTAATATTGTGACAATAGTGTCCTTGAGTGGGCTCATTGCCTTTTGCGGCCTGCACTAACTTATCAATTAGTAGGACCTCTAATTACAAGTAAATAAGGACATTTGCATAAAAAGGAACTGTTTGGGACACATACATGTTATGATATATCAACATAACATTACACAGTTACTCGATTCATCATCTGTCCTTCTGCCATAGTCTGCTTTTGAGCAAATGATTGTGGCCGTTCCTGTAGATAGAGATATAGGTCAAACTATACATGTACTAATAATGCAGTCCTTTTACCTGCTGGGTCTTAAGAGTTTGTATCAGTTTCAGTTTGTTCATTTTCATCAGATCATCTTTCTCTTCATCACTGGCCCGCTCTAAGAACTGCAGTACCTCACGAATGGTTGGTCTCCTTGTAGGGAAGTCCAGACATCTCTCAATTATCTTCAGGAGAGGGTGGTCCTTACGTAGCTGGCTATAGATCAACTGCATGTACTTGGCTCGTCGCTGGAGTTCAGTACGTGCTTTAGGTTCTCCTTGGTCACCAGGGTAAGTTGGTGCCAGCAAGTTACAAGGGAAGGTCTGGCTGAGTGCAAAAATAGCTACAACACCAAATGAAAAGATATCGATGCTTACACCATATTTTGAAACACCTTCCAGAGCCTCTGGAGGCATGTACACATTAATACCAGGTGCTGTTGTCATGGTGGCTGCAGCTTTCATATGAGGCATGATATGAGCCACGCCCAGGTCCGCTATCTTAGCCACCATCCCAGAAGTGAGGAGTACGTTTCTGGCAGACAAATCGCGATGGATGATGGGCGGTGTTCGCTCGTGGAGGTAGGCCAGGCCGCTGGCCACATTGTGCAGAATAGAGCACTTCAGACTCAGTGGAAAGAACGGCTTCAGCGTGTCAGGTGGAGGTGGAGGGTCCATTTCGGGGTCCAGTAATTTGTGGAGGTCTGTCGTCAGTCGCTCCATGATGAGAGCGGGCAGCAACGATTCAGAAAAGAAGTACACTCCCAGAAACTGGACAATGTGTGGGTGGCGGAGGGTGCTCATCAGTTGACATTCCTTTACGAACTGGTCAGCTGCCGATGTCTCGCAACTATCTTGGAAGCTGTTATGGATCTTCTTAGCTGCGCATATGGCTCCAAGTATCGCCACCTCTTCCACAATGCCGTAGGCTCCAGCGCCAATTCTAGTGCCAGTGAGCATCACATCGTCATTGGAGAGTAGGAACTGTTTCAGATTAGGATTGCTGCGAAGGTGAACATCCATCTATGGAAAGTTAGAGAAGTGGAGCTTGGTAAAGGACTGGTATATAACACTGAGGGCCCATTCATGCATTTTATGCTAGTCTTCTTCTGCCCAACAGCTAGACCTGGCGCTTATGGGTTGGAACATGTAAGTAAGGCTCTCCTTTGTTTGCCTCAGCTCCGGCACCCCTGCATAGCTCATTTCAATAATTCGTATTACCTGTGCATGGTTTTATCACCCACTACTGGAATGCTAAGGTTCACCCCAAAACAGAACCAGAGTACACAAATTACACATGCATGGTACCTTCTGAATAGTCTTCACATGTTCCTTCCTCTTTCTACAGAAAGAATTAAAACTGAGAACATTGAAGAACACTTTATACCATTCTACCAGAGGTCTTATATAGTAAAGTGCATACACTCTACTAACTGAGGTACCATGGTAAATTGGCTGGCTGACACAAAACCAGAAAATATGATTATAAAATGAAGAGACTGGGTATCTAGCTATAACTCTATACGAGTAAGTCTGAGATACCAATTGTGTTTTTAAACAAGCATGTAGATTCATATATGTTTATTTAAGGAAGTGCCAAAAGTGTCATAGACATATGAAAGTGATTACAGTTGGGGGGCACCATGATGTAGCATTCATGAAGACATAAATGGCTAGCGATGTGACTGAGCAACGTAACAAATGAGCGCATGTGCATGTGTAAGAAGGCATGGCAACCCTTCACGGTTGCAGACCCCAGTGCCTCCAGTGCCCCATGGTTCCTACGCCTATGATGTGTAGAAACAATGATTCCGAAGCATCCATGCAGCAAAACACCTTATTTTGGACAAGCCCTACCCCCTTCTACTCCTGTGCACTTCTTTTGATGAAATATGGAATGCATGTGCACAAATAGAAAATGGCTTCCAACAAATAAGGGAGTTTCTCAATTTATACAGTTGCACTTGAATTCTCTTGGTCATGCAAGGGAAAGGGGTTGTTTCTTATAAAAAACAAGGAGGGTACTTGTGCCAATTTTGTGTTAGGCTGTTTCAGGAGAAGAAGATAAGCGTTTTTTTATTAGTTATTGTAGCGGTGTATTTTACATACTTTGAAGTCTTAGTGGGTGCAGAAACATAGTATGTGTATGTGTTTAAAAGGGCTCATAACTGCCATGTTTGGAAGTTCTGAGCTGTTCTATATATTAAGGGTAATGGGTGTGTCAGCTCTCACAATCCCTATATAGAGGATCTACAGGGTAGACTCCTTTATAATTGATTGATTGTTTCTGACTTACTCTTTAACTTTCAACTCTAATTCTATAGCTATTCTCTCCCTCTCTTTCTCCATTCTAGCCTCCTGTAGCTCTGCCAGCTGCTTGTACTGCAGTAGACTCTGTGCATTCATCTCTACTGCCAGCTGGAAGGAAATGAACAGATGAATATCTAAGTGATTTGTTTGGACATTATATATAATTCACCTGTAACTGTTGCTGCAGATCAGAAATTTGTTTTGAATGTTCATTTATGTCAGTTTCTTTCTCTGCAAGCTGTTTTTTAAGCTCTTCTCTCAGTGTTATCACCTCCCCTTCGCTCTGCACACTCTATATAAAAGAAACCTTGTTATACTACATTGCTATGATAACGCCAGGTTGTATATGCATATTTACCTCATCAATATGCCAATCGATGCATATTTTGAGATATACATGCGCCTCCTGGTCATGGTTTATGTATTAGCTACATATGAGCCCAACCTGCAATACCAGATAAACCTTTGTATGAGTCACCTTCATCATGCATGGTGTATTCAGTTGACTGAGAGATGGACTGCTTAAAAGGTTTATGCATGTCATTAGTGGTGTATATTACCTACATTGAGAATTGTGAATAGAAGTGCTCATAGACCATGGTATATTTCTAAAGAGCTTAGAAATCCTGTGCTTAGGAGCTCTGAGCCATTTTGGCTGATGGACATGTCAGTACTAGATGTCTACTAAATGTCTGATGCATGCATGGAAGACTCTGACCTTCATTCTTTCTGACTCCAGATCTGCTGCCACTTTTGCTTTATCTTTCTCCAGTTGAGTGATCATACCTTCACGTACCCCCAACTCCCTCACTCCCTCCTCAATCTTCTCCTTCAGCTTTTGTTTTTTTTCTTTATATCTCTCTAACTGCTTTTCCTTCTCTTCAAGCTTGGCTTTAGCCTCCTGAAGCTCTTTTTCCTTTGTTTTCAGTTCCTCATTTTCTAAATGATACTGGCAAAATTGTTTCTGAAAGTACTCAAGTTCCCTTTCTTTCTTCTTGATCTCCTCCAGCAGTAGCTGTTTCTCTTGTTTCAATTTCTCTACATCTTTTATAGCCACTGTAGCTTCTTCCCTGTTACTGTCAGCCATTTGTCTCAGTTGTCTTCTCTCCATGTTGAGTGTATCCAGTTTCTTGTCTATCTCACCTTCCTTGTCAATCAGCTCTCTATCTAACTGTGCACGCATGGTACGGCAGAAACATCCAGCGTAATAATATCAAACCACATAATGTCCAACACTCACCTCTGATTCAATGACAACAGAGGTAGAGGTAGAGCTAGTTGCTGGCTTGTCCTGAGCAGTGTCTGGTTCTGATTCTGATGGAAATGGCACACCTATACAGATGGACAATACAGTATACATACATACATATTTTAGTGTTATAAAAACTGTTACCATATTTCTCAGCAATATTCCTTGCCACACGACGTTCATTGATAGCCACCAGTGCCCTGACCACCTTTGACCAGGATGGCTGCTCATCAATATCCATCCATTTACTTAATGAATTTAACTTCTTGTCCTCTGTTCGCTGATAATCGTTTTCAATCATCTTAAGATCAGCCTCTGGTACACCAAGTTGGATGCCCAGAGGATACCATTGCCATACAGAGGATAGATCATTTGATAATGCTTTTATCGATACCTCTTTATCTGTAGGTATGAAGACATCTGTATAGGTATGAAGACATTCAAGTATAAAATTAATATTGTCCTCTGTCAGTAAGACTATATATACCTGGTCTTGGTACTTCCACTCTGCAGTCTCGAAGCAAGCTCCCAAACTCTAAGACTTGACTGTTGACCCACATATTCATGCAGGTCTCTTGGTTTTTTGAATTTACTGCAACAATTTTATGGTCCTCCATTTTGCTGTAGTCAGGACACACTAGGTAGAGCTGTGTGTCTACCTTACATGTAACCCCATCTGATACCCCCCAGTCACCTATTTAGGTAGTAGTGTCATGGAGAGGGGGGAGGAAGGGAGCGTGGGAGAGGGAGGGAGGGAAGTATGGATGTGAGAAGAAAACTTAAATGCTGACTTTGAAAGGTGTACAGTGTATATATAATTATGTGCTATTCTGGCCCTGAATATTGTCCCCAGTGGTATACATAGATCATGTACATATGTCCCAGCAAACAAGGGAACTTACTCAGCAATTTGGTCATTAGCTTCTTTTCCATTTCAGACTGTCCTGCTAGTAATTTCCTCGGAGCCATTTTCGTCAGAAATTTAACGTGGAACAGAGGAACATCTCCATCAAACCAGACTTCTCCAACCTTCCCTCCTCCGTGTTCATGGAGACACTCCTGCAGCTTCCTGATGGGAAGCAAGAGTTAGGTTAATTAAGGGCTTGCTGCCGCTAAACATACAAGAAACGTGATTAGGGCTGCGCCAATTATGCTCAAATTGTCATGGATTATGCTATGCTGCACTACTCAAGAAATGTGACAATTATGCTCAATGATTTTTTGATTATGCTCACGTTAGCGCAGGTTCTCACTCAGTTGCATGTTTCCGCGTGCGCTAGTTTGAGCTTGGGGAAGCGTGACATGACCACTGATGCAGTAGTTGGACTAGTGTTACCAGTTGTACGCTTACTGAGGCTGTTGCTTTCAGTCTCCAACACATGCTTTTCTCTGCCAAGCCAGCCATTCACAATTGTGTATAGACGAGAACATCCGCACACGCGCGTCGCAACTATGCCCAAAATCCTCGTAATGCTAAGTAAAATGCCGGCAATATATATGCCCGATGCTCTCACATGCCAATTATGCTCAAAATTATGCTCGCCTAATCGGCGCAGCCCTAATCGTGATTGTGTTGGACTTACCCTGCACAGGACTCCACGGCCAAGCTGACGTTAGGGGAAGAACTGTGCGGTCTCCACGTCAGAAGCTCTCGCCCCCGTTTTCGTTCCACGGTAACTGGAGTTTCATTGAAACAAATGGACACTCGCAGCAAGAAGAGGTTTTTATATAGCATCGAGTGGTAAGGAGCCGCCATCGCCCTCTACCGGAGCACTTAGCTGGGATTGACAATCCAAGGTAGAGAGAACTCTATCAACTTAGCAAGGCCACTGTAGTTCAGGGACTGCGCCTTTGGCCATATCTCTCAAATACCTATATGTACGTTGAGCCAAAATGGGTGGGGCTCAATGTGCCAATCCCGCGTGCACATGCATGCACATCTTTCCCCTCGGAATAGTCAAAATACGTTCATGAATTTTAGGGAGATTAATAAGTCACACATTCTGAGGTGTTCTGTTACACACTGTACTGGAGTTGAGATGTAAAGGAGATGCTACTCTACTAGTGACTGGGATCTTATCACCAGACACTCCATCTCCTCTTGCTTTCTTCACACTAAAAGAGAGAGATAACATAGGACCCATATTAGGTATAGTAGTACAGCAGGATTAGAACATCTTTGGGACATGTCCTGATTAGTGAGGTGTCAGGAAAAGGAAGTACACCATTTCAGGCTGTCCTAATTAGAGAGGTATCCCTATGCATGCATAAATTGCAATGGAACCCTCTAATAAGCCGACTCATGCAGCCACCCCCATTAGTAGGGTGGAGGTGGAAACATCTTAACCTATATGTAGAGGTGTACAGTTACATCTATCTCACTGCCTCTCTGCATGGTAACTGCATTTACTAAAACCAACTCTTTCTGAATATGAGACCATCTCATGATATATGGCAGTCCACATGTTGTACAAAACATATTCACTAACTGATTTCATTGAAGTGTGGAATGATACTTGAATGGAACTGAGGTGAGGAATTTTAACTGGTCTGTGAATGTGGGACAGTCATTAGTGGACTGAAAGGAGATGAATTTATAAATAAATTTATGGAAGACAGTCCACCCTTTTAAGTGGTGGAGATGTAAATGGTTCTAAGTGTGAATATACCATTCTCTCTACATGTGAACAAGTCATGTATGGATGGAGATAGAGTGGTATCTCTTTAGTGTAGATGGCTTTGGGGGAAATGGGGTCCTAATTAGTGAGGTGTCCTAATTAGTGAGGTATCCTTATTTCAAGGAGTGAAAGTACAATTATGGTATCTGGGACAGCAAAATGTCCTACTTACCATGGTGTCCTCATTTCAAGAAGAAAATGATGAAGAAATCAACAGTTTAGCAATTTTCCGTGTATCCTTGTAGTTGCGCATTTTGCCTCCTTTGAGAGTCTTACTGTGTATAAAACCCTCGTAGAGCAGGCTGTGTGTCTGAAAAGGCTTGTAACTACTGTGTTCAAGAGTTCTGGGCTGTTATATTTGGCTTTGATGGGCATGTCGGTGCCATCCCTACACAGAGAGTCTACCGACTGTCTGATTTGTATACTAATTGTGTTGTATATTGGCATATAAATAGAGGATACATGATTAAAAACAATATATCTACCTAATGACAGTTACTATCTTCAAGTGTATATAGCAGGTACTCCATAAAATTCTCAGTCTGTGCATGAATGTAAATACAATACACATTATATACAGTTGGACACTGTGGCTTTTTTACACCATGATAACTGTTAACTAACATAAAATGACTTATATGTAGGAGGCATACGTCCTGATGATGGCAGGCCAAAGTGCTGCTCAATTTGTGAGGCCAGAACATTGAGTTCACATTTTCTCAAACACTGAGTCAGTTTTGTCCAGGAATAGTCCACATCTTCTTTCATCCATTGCTTGTAGATCTCACGAACTGCTTCCACTTGGTTACCCCTTACTGATGCAGCAATATTATCCACTCTTGTACCACTTCTATCATTTAGTAAGATAGTTCCAATTTCCTTGAATTTGTAAGCACTATCTTCAATGATATTGATAGGCCCTTCATCATGTCTTACGAGTCGTTGCAGATTTTCCATATTTGGCTTAAAAATTGTAGTGCCACTAGCTCCTCTAGAGTCTAGGTACAAGAATTATCAAGCCAGCTATAATAAGCAAGTTCTCAACTTCTACCAATATTGGCTTACTTTTTAATTCAAACTGGAAATCAGCATCTTTTGTCATTCCAGTTACTTTTAACCAGAAAATGCACGGCCTGGCAGACTCAGAGGGTGAGAGGTCAAAGATGAGACGAGGAGGATAGTCATGCATTAAATCTGGCATTGGACAATCAACATCATCTTTATTTATCTGAAAGAAAAAATGTAACAACACTTGCACTTGTATTTAGGGCCAGCATAAGAGAGTCCCCTCATATGTGATCTTACAGGCCTGTGTATGCATCAAATCACATGAAGAACAGGGCCGGCGGAAGCATAATTTTATTGGTCCGGCTGTCTGCGCATGCGCAGCGACTATTGCAAAGTATTGGGGCAATGACATTTTTCTACTCCCACACGAAGCGCTAAGATCAGGTATTTAAAGCATAATGTCATGAACTGAGCCCCACCCATATTACATTATGCACACGATTGATAGCCCTGCCCACCTATTAGCACAATACAGCTAATCTGGGTCCAAAACTCGTGTGTACGTAGTGTAACGTTTTAGGAATGTCATTACTCACGCTCAATTCCCTGGAGTAACGTTTAGGAATATTATTTGTCCCAGTAAACCAAGCGAGGCATTAATGCGCATGCACATTCCTAGTAAGCCCAAAAATTGGTCCGGCCATGGCCAGACCAACTGGACCGGCTCCACCTGCCCTTAAGGAAACTAATGCAACATTCACTACATACTCCGCAACCTGCCTTGTTAAGGGGTATGTTGCTGTATTACACTAAGAGATAACTCACAGTGCATGAACGGTGACTTGATACAATTCTCCACCCATTTTGATCTAGATTTGATGAATATTGCACCTCAGCAACTCTGGTTTGGTCTTTAAAAAAGAGATTAGTCACACTTTGTTTTGTAAATTTCACCCCTGGCCATTGGTTCTCCATTGATTCTCGAAAATTCTGGGACAAATATATTACTGTTCTACTCCAACAAATATGAAATCATACAGTCTTACTGTGCATGTAACACTTGCCAGTATGATATTGTGTATTTAGTTTATGTACCTGGCAGAAGATTATTATTTGGCATGGCTAACTCATAACAATTCAATGTGTACTTGTATACCCTTATAAGGTGCACTCCATGTTTAGAGATAGCAATAGCAGCAACATGTCGACCACCTATCATCTCCTCTGTGTGGCTATGCAGCACAATGCACCGTTTTCCTAACAAATGCAATTGTAATCAAAAAAAAGATATAGTGTTAAATTAAAAGCTCACGTGTTGCAGAACTCCGTCTGGTTCCTGCTGCTGTAAAGCAGAAGTGTTCCAAGGAAATTGTACCATAATTTTTCCCCATTCGAAATTCTCCACCCTTTACTACACCAAACTGATACACTTTCTTCCCATCAACCATAACAGGGGAAGATTTTGCACTAAAGAAGGTCATTTTGTCAGCTTGTTCTTTGGTCTGCAGGTCTCCAAAGTGTTCAAGTCTTAATTGTCCTTTTTTCTTTAAAGATGTATTTGTGGAAATGTAGTACACAGCACTGAGTGGCTCATATCCGTCAGGATATTGGAATGGAGCAGATAGACATGGTCGAATGATGACAGTTACATGTTCCCCAGGTGGGACTGCATCTGACGGTATGTCGAGGGTGATTCCAAGGTCGGGGGGAGAAATGGTGACTTGTTTGGAGCTCAACACATGCTCCAGTGGCTCTCCAAGGAAACAGACATTGGGAAATTTATCATCATAGCAGTGATGTGGTCGAGTGGTGTGAGGGTAGCCTGATATATACTGCAGAGTATGAAACATTATAATCAATATATGTATCCCTTCACACTCTCACCCTCACAATTCACACATTCACACACTGTCACACACGTACATAACAATTGATGTACATACATATGTACAGAAAGCATTGTGGGTGAACCCACCTAGTTATGTGCTTTTAAAACGATGCACAGCTTTTAGTGCTGTGCATCATTTTTAGAAGTAGCTATACACAGCTACTTTTAAATACAATGCAGATAAATACTCAGCATTGTGGGCTAGCCGGACTGAACCCACCTATAGTCTTACAACTGGAAAAATTAAGCATCATGCACATGCACTTGCTTGCACAGGATGATGAAATATCAAAGTGCACACATAAAAATGCCATTCAGCATTTAGGGTACCTACCTCGATATCCAGCAACGCGCGCATGACTGGGTGGGCTTGCTCCAACTTCTACAATAGAAAATCAGAGGAATTAAGGATAACAATAATATACATGCTCCCTAAACACTAAATAAAAATGGTATGTGTACGTAACTACACAACAACACATACTTCAACACCATCTGATGTGGTGTATTCTTCTCTTTGTCCACCAACTATCGTCATCTTGTCTGGTGATGGACTAACTACTAAACACATCTCCCTATCACTAGACATAGAGCCAATCTCCACCCACTGTCCACCTAGTAGCTGGTGAATGGAGTTGACTTGTAACATGTCTTGCATCCCACCAACTGTTACTAGCTGTCCACAGAGAGTAGCAGCTGTTGACCACTCCACTGGTAGCTGAGGTAGCAGTGTCCATGTAAGGATATTCGATATCGAATGTGATGTGATTGGCTGGTCACTGGATAGTAGAGCTTGAAGGGAGCACGAATAGCCAGCACCAGACAGTCCTATTACATGTAATTGATTGTCACATATTGTGGCTGAAGGCTGGTGAAGAGGGAATGGTAAGTCAGTTAGTTCATACCAACTTCTACTCCTCACATGAAATAGTTCAACTTTAGCAGTCGCACCACTAACACCCCACCCCCCAATCACTACTATATAATTGCCATCTGATGTACTAACTACAGCAGGAAAGAAACGTTTAGTGTTCATTGGAGGGTAGTGCTCAACCCATTGGTCCTGTTGTAATGTAAATAGCTTGTTTGTAAAACAAGCTCCTTGCAATCCCCCCACAGCGGTCAGTTCACCATCAATGATGACTAATCCGGAGTTACTATATTGTATGTGAGGAAGTTCCTCCCATTCTGCTGTATTCCATTTGTATCTGTAAACTAAGTTGAAGCCACCTGGTGTGAAATATGCAAATTGATCATCAGTTGTTGCAGATCCTCTTATCATTCTACTTGGTGCTGTCTTCTTTTTATTGCACTGCACAATGAGCTGAGGGGGTATGACAAGACATGTGTATTGTCATATCTGAACCACAGTAATAACCCAGCAGGATTTATATGGTGAGAAATGCCACTATTTAATGCTTTTCTGATGTGGTTGTTGATACACTGCAAAAACAAGATGGTTATTTTAACACAAAGTGTTTTACCTCAGTTGCATGTGTAGTCACTCATTCATATAAATGGCAATTTAATGGATGGTGAACAAACGTTGAGAGGAGAGCCAAAAAGGCGCATAGCTACTATACGCCCTATATAGCCAAGGGTATCATGTTAGGGTCTATGGAAAACATGAGGTCCAATTATATAATCACTCAGCCAGTAAATTATGGTGATAAAATTTACAGGTTGAATGATTACATGTGCTGTTGCTACATTCCAAGTTGAATGTCAGCCATTGTACACAGCATTCTGTCTGAAGATACAAGACTGACAAAACATACAACTGAGATAACTATAGATCTTTTTCAACAGCCATTAACATGAATGAATGACTACACATGCAACTGAGTTAACAACATTTTGTGTTAAAATAACCATCATGTTTTTACAGTGATAATGTATGTATGAAGAGAGATCAAGAGGGAGAGAAGTTACCTTTCCCTGTTTGGAGGGAGGTATGGAATGGGGTAGAGCTACAGGTCTGGCAGCTTGTGGAGTGGACTGGAATGGAGACAAGTACACACAATCTCACATTGTGTGGTATACATATGTACTGAATATTTGTATACCGGTTGTCTCAACTGTCTCAGTTGTCTCAGTTGCTGCTGTGCCTGAGCTAGCTCCCTGTTCTTGGCCTGCATTAACTCCTCTTTCTCAGCCTCCTGCAGTTAAGGGATCACAACATATCTGTATGTATAATAGCACACCTAGCAGATAGTGTATAGCCATAGAAAAGATGAAGATTACCTGTTGTCTCAGTTGTCTCAGTTGCTGCTGTGCCTGAGCTAGCTCCCTGTCCTTGGCCTGCACTATCTCATTTCTCTCTGTCTCCTGCAGTCAGGAGGACCTCTAGTCTCAACACACACTACATGTAACTAAAAGTTCTGAGTTTCTTATATAAAAAGCTAATGGGCATGGCAGCACCACCCTATATATAAAGAGCTACTTAGTAAACTCTCTGCCACTCACAGTACAAGTTTACTGCAAAATTGAGAGCAAAGTAGCTATTTTACATTTTATGATGCTGAGCAAGCATGCAAGCTATTTGCATATGGTGTGTGAGCCTTCACAGGGTTAAAATAGACAAAGACAGAGAAACAGATCTCGAGGCACAATTGAGACGGTAAGGTAGGGGCTGGTTTTACACACATCATTTCCTGATAAGTAGTAGTCTAATATCTCCAGATATTAGACTAGTACTCACCATCTAGTACTTGTTATTATGCATGTGCAGTTTCACATGACTGCGTGCAGCAAAAAGGGGTAGGGCCTGGCATATGACGAGTATTGCATATGCACGGTTTGCATGTATAGTATACAAATTAAAATGTAAGGACGTACATGTAGATGACAGTACCAAAAACCAGAGAAACATTTTTGACCCATTACATCTCTGCAGTACACTTAAACACACAACACCATCCCTTACCTGGATCAAGGAGTGGGTCAAAAGAGATTGTATCAGTTCCAGTTTGTTCATTTTCATCATATCATCTCTCACTTCAGCTCTGGCCTCCTCCAACAGACACAGGACCTCACTGATCACTGGGCGGTCTTTAGGAAAGTCCAGACACCCCTTAATCATCTGAATGAGAGGATGTTTTTGACCTAACTGGCTGTAAATGATCTGCATGTACTCATCTCGTCGTTGTAGTTCACTACGACCTACAATTATTTTTTTCTCATCAGGATAGGTTGGTTCCAGCAAGTTGCAGGGTAAAGTTTGGCTGAGTGCAAAAATAGCCACAACACCCAATGAGAAGATATCAATGCTGGCATCATATTTTGACTTTTCCTTTTCTTTAGCCTCTGGAGGCATGTAGATGCCTGCACCAGGTGCCTTGGTCATGGTGGCTGCATCTCTCATACGAGGCATTATGCGAGCCACGCCCAGGTCTGCTATCTTGGCCACCATCCCTGAAGTTAGGAGAACATTTCGTGCAGACAAATCTCGGTGGATGATGGGCGGCGTGCGCTCGTGGAGGTAGGCCAGGCCACTGGCCACGTTGTGTAGAATAGAGCACTTCATACTCAGCGGAAACGGTTTCTGCATTTCGTGTAGGGGCTTTTGGGAGATCAGCAAATTGTGTAGGTCTGTCATCAGCCGCTCCATTACCAATGCAGGTAGTCGCGATCCCTCAAAGCAGCACACTCCCAGAAACTGGACAATGTTTGGGTGGCGAAGGGTGCTCATCAATTTACATTCCTTTACAAACTGGGTCAACGCCCTGCAAAATTCATCCTGTGGGATCTCGGAACCGTCTTGGAAGATGTCATGGATCATTTTAGCAGCGCAGATGGCTCCTGGAATCTTCACCTCTTCCACGCTGCCATAGGATCCAGCACCGATTCTAGTGCCAGTGAGTGTGACATTTGAGAGGAGGAACGGACTCAGCTCAGGATTATCCCAAAGATCAGTCATCTGCGGTGGTTTGAAAGGCGGAACTGTAGGCTCGTGCGTGTTTTTATATATTCACCTGCAAGAGTTGCCCATCAACAGAAATATGTACTCGCCCCCAAACTGATGCAGACTCATTAGCACATATTATATATATCCTTACCTCATTCACAACCTCAGAGTAGACACATTCTCCAGCAATCTCCAGTTTAGTGACTGAGTACTTCTTTAGAAATGAGGTCGGCACTTTCACTTTCAATTTCTCAACAATGGAGGCAGGTATGAACCAGGTGATGGTAAATGAACTATCAAGCACCATGCCCAGCAATACGGCAAAATCTCGGAGGTTATAGTGACTTGCATACGCTTGTCGGAATTCTTCCACAACCTCCAATGTCACATCATCGGGCAGGTTTAAATGAACCTCATCAAAGTCCGGCGGTGGCTTGATACACTTCTTCTGTGACTGACAGAACAGCTTCAGTGGTGTCTTCTTCCTGAACTGCTGTAGCTCTTCCTTGTAGGTCTTCATCTCACCTTTGACCCCCTCCAAATTAAACTCTTGGACCACGTGATCCAGCAACTGAGGGTTCTGATAGTTCCAATGGAAGTTCATGGTTCCAAACAGCTCAGAATGATTGTGAGCTTGATAAAGGGCACTCAAATGGCTCTCTAGAAACTGTTTATGTTCATCAACATCATCTGCTGGTAGTGATGTCAGGGCATCAGCTACTCTCTTGACAGGAACTTGGAGTCTCTCAAGACATTCTCTAGTGGATTCCTTCAGAGCATTAAACTTCTTCTCAAATTGTTTGATATTGGCCTGGACATAATTCACTGTCATTGGTCCTGCGTTATAGAGGTATACAAAATGAATTAAGACTTAATGAACGTAGAATTAGCTAGGTACCATGTTGCGGTGATGGTGGCTGATGTGGCTCATGATCAGTGGCAGAAAGGTGTGACTCATCTGAAGAGAAAAGTAGGCTTTATTTTTTGATGGAATTATCACAGTTATTGATAAATGACAGTTTACCTGATCTCTGTTGAGGAGTCTGAGTGGTGACTGGAGACTGGACTACAGCAGCAGAAGGGGGGACTGTAATGAACAATATATATAGATGCACAGACTGAAACTGCCAAACTTGCACTACTGGGCCACCATAGATGCATGTTAGTGACTGAGCTCAGCGCAGTTAGATTCTTTCAGACAATTGGACCAAAACAGTGCATGTGATGGAGTGACTTACCAGAGGTCTCTGTGGGGGCAGTCCCAGAGTTGGCTACAGGAGGTATGCCAGAGGTGATCTCATCAGAGGTGGCAATTGTGGCTGAGGAATCACAACATGAATGAAAGATTATTTAGTAGCCATCCATCTTTGAATATGAGGAAGTATATATATACCAGTGGAGGTAGTAGCCTCAGGTGGTGGTACCTCACGACTGGCAGTAGGATCAGGAAAATGTGCTGCTTCCACTCTCATTGCCAGTTGAGGTAGGTTGACTGCAGAGCTCCTGAGGGCAGCTACAATAGCCCTCCATGTCGGTCTGGGGTCTACCTGCTTCGTGAATTCAATGAGGACTTGAAGGAGACGATCACGTGGCTGAGAGTGCTTCTCGCATATGTCCTCTACAACGTGTAGCGGTAACTTCAATTTCAGACCGAGCGGGTACGACTGGTTCTGTGCTTCCACTATTTCCTCCAGTACATTGACTGCATCATCTGGAGTCAGTGTATCATCTGGAGTCAGTGGCTCATCGTCTGTAGGGGCTGCAGCACACGAATAAAGTGACATTGAACTGTATGGCAAGCAACAGACGACGTACCTTCGAATTCCGCCATGTAACTATGCAACTGCACACGCAAACCGTCCGACAGAAAATGGGTGGGGCTCAATTACAAGAGTACAAAACCACAAATTCCTGCGCAACTGCGCATGCGCTTTAGGAAAAAGTAGTGTTGTTATATTGGCTCGTGTTTACTAGACAATGCCCCTCCCCTAACAGCTAACTGTCAACAGTAGTAGTCAAAATAATATCATGAATTGATATGTAGCCATGGTTACAATAAGCAAGGTGATTAAAATACACACAGATATGTAGTGTGAGGTGAAATGTAGGTGATAGAATGTTACTCCTCTCTACCAGTGACTGGGACCTGATCACCAGACCCTCCATCTCCTCTCTCTCCAGACAACTCTCTCTTCACACTAATAGAGAGAGATAACATTAGGACATGTATTGAGTACAGTAGTACAGCAGAATTAGGACACCCTTGGGACATGTCCTGATTAGTGAGGTGTCCTAATTCCAGGAAATGATTTCAGGGTGTCCTAATTAGAGAGATATCCCTACTACATTGACAATGGTATTGACTAGTCGCTCACTCTCTAATCTCCTGCTGCAGTGACCTCAGTCTCTCCTCTGTCCTACCTAGTTCAGTCATGGCAGCACTCCTCTCCTCAGTCATCATATCACTGGAGGAGAAAATTACAGTAAAACCTCCGAATAGGGGACACCATTGGGGACTGCCCTTTTGTCCCCTCTAAGGAGGTTCTCTAAATCTTTCTACTGGTCTTGAAATAACCCACCCCCTTCTCCCAGGTATGACTATCCTCATTGAGATGTTTGTTATGAGACTGATCTACTGATAGTGAGTCCACTGTCTGAGCAAAATACATTCACTAACTCCTCAATGGACAGTAATGGGAGGTAACTGTGAATGATTGTAACAAGTCTGTAAATATTGGAAGGTCATTAGTGGACTAAATAGAGATGAATTTTGAAATACATTCACCACTTCACTGGAATGGGAGGACCTAACCAGACAGACCACCCCTTTAAGTGAGGTGGAATGTTAAACAATGTGTGAATATACTCTTTATTTACATGTAAACAAGTCATGTATATACAGATGGAACTATAGTCTGTAATACATAGCTATGGCCTTGGGGAAGAAAGGTGTCCTGATCAGTGAGATGTTCTGATTTCAAGGGGTGACCTGATCCCAGTGAGATGTCCTGATCAGTGAGGCATCCTGATCAGTGAGATGTCCTGATCAGTGAGGTGTTCTGATCAGTGAGGTGCTCTGATCAGTGAGGTGCTCTGATTTCAAGGGGTGACCTGATCCCAGTGAGATGTCCTGATCAGTGAGATGTGAGGTGTCCAGATTTTCAAGGGGTGAAAAGTACAGCAGATGTGTCTCATTTCAGGGAGTCCTAATTAGAGGGGTTCCCCTGTACAAGACTCACAGTAATGTCTGCCATGTCTCTCCAGTCACTCCTCTTCCCTGACTGTGGTCCATGACTACCTCACTGGTCTCTCCGTCACCTTCTCTCTGATGGTGGAGATGAGATAGTTGACACTTCAAACTGACTTAGTCTGTCTTGTTTGGATGACACTGTGTGTGTGTGTGTGTGTGTGTGTGTGTGTGTGTGTGTGTGTGTGTGTGTGTGTGTGTGTGTGTGTGTGTGTGTGTGTGTGTGTGTGTGTGTGTGTGTGTGTGTGTGTGTGTGTGTGTGTGTGTGTGTGTGTGTGTGTGTGTGTGTGTGTGTGTGTGTGTGTGTGTGTGTGTGTGTGTGTGTGTGTGTGTGTCAGAACACATTCCTCCATCTCATGAATATCATTAGGGACATGCACTATAACTGTCATTGACACATCATAGCTCTAGCTACAGTGGAACCTATCCAATCCGGACACTCTTGGGACAGAAGAAAGTGTCCTGTTTATTGAGGTGTCCTCATTTCAGGGTGTTCTGATTAGACTGATTAGAGGGGTTCCCATTATGTGCACATGATTCATGTAGGCTCTGGCAGCTCTAGGTGTACTATTACCCTCAAATCCTGGACTACAACAGTAAGGAGGTAGCAGGGTTGCATACAGGATTTTTTATGGGGGGGGAGATGTGTTAGTGTGTATTCTGCAACCTCAAGCTGTGGGGGGCACACTGTGGATTATGGTAGTGCCAAAATCAGAGGCACAAGGTGCAGTATGAAGGCACAGACAGGGATGACGGAATGAGGAACAAGCCACAAGCTGTAAATGACACTATGTAACAATACGGCAATAACAACATGTCTAGCTCCATATCCCTACACATTTAAATGACGGCTAACGGGAGGTTATTCGAGGTTAACGAGCCATCTGGCTGGCTTGCGCAAACATGCGTGGTTTTGAAATAGGAGCATGTCACCAGCACGTGGTCAGCAGTTGAGTCAGCCAGGGGCAGCTGAGATTGCTTACTCGTTGCCATCCCTGAGTTTAATTTAATGACCGCAGCCTACACATTTAATTTAATTACCGCGGCCTTCTCCTTATACTAAGTTTAAATTCACCTGTTTATCAGGTTTGTGATGCTTTGGTTGAGGTGCTTTGGTTGCTTTGTATTGTATATGTGATTCGAGCCCAGCCAGCTGAGCTGCCTTGGTAGCTCAGGTGGTAAGAGTGTCACCTAGAAAGACGACAGTCGTCGGTTCGAGTCCCACCCGAGGCAGCTATTTTTTCTTTGAAAAAAATAATTGCCTTGGGCAAGTTGTGTTGTGTTGCTTTTGTCTCTTGTTGTGTTGTATTGCCTTGCCTTTCTTTCTAAGCATGGATGATTAAGTCATGTATTTCAAGAGGTGGGGGTGTGGCTAGTACGTATCTATGTCCTCAGTGTAGTGGTCAGCCTCTGATAGCAAGTTTGGTTCTGTCTGTGTGAGTACATCATTACATGGGGTATGAGAGGACCATTATGGGAAGGTTCTGATCAGTGAGGTATCTTAATTGGTGAGGTGTCCTGATTAGTGAGGTGTCCTGATAGTGAGGTGTTCTGATCAGTGAGGTGTCCTGATTTCAGGGGTTGAAAGTACACAAACATGACATTGGAGAAGAAAAAGATGTCCAAGGTGTTCGAGGTGTCATCACTAATTAGAGGGGTCCACTCCTAATTAGAGGAGTCCACTCCTAATTAGAGGGGTCCACTCCTAATTAGAGGAGTCCACTCCTAATTAGAGGGGTCCACTCCTAATTAGAGGAGTCCACTCCTAATTAGAGGGTTTCCACTCCTAATTAGAGGGGTTCCACTGTATGTACTCACATAATAGGCTCTTGCTGACCGAAAGTTGTCTGCCAGCTCAGCCATTTTGGCTGAAAACTCAGACCTTTGATGAGAAATAGTGTCCTGATCAGTGAGGTGTCCTGATTAGTGAGGTGTCCTGATTAGTGAGATGTCCCAATTAGTGAGGTGTCCTGATTAGCAATGTGTCCTGATTTACTCAACTAGTGTATGAATGAAGTGTCTCACAGACTCACAGTGCCTTCTCCTGCAGTAGCCTCTGTTCCTCCATCTTGTTGTTCATTGTCCTCACCTCCTCCCTCTTGTCCCTGCAGGTCTGCTCCAGGCTGTGTGTGTGGGTGCATGTGTGTGTGTGTGGGGGGATAGGTGTGAGAGGGTGAAGGTAAACATACCCCTCCTCCCATACCTGACAGCCTGAGCCTCAGCAAGGCTAGCTTGCTCCGTGACCACCTTCAGTGCCTCCATAGCCTCTGTCTTCTTCCTACAGGCGGCCGAGTGGCGTGAGCTGACGGTCTCCAGTCTCCTCTCCAGCTCCATCCTCCTGCTGTACTCCTGGGCCAGCTGCTTCTCATTCCTCTCACCAACTGTAGCGTGCAATGAAGTAAAGTAGTGTGGACGGCAGAAACAATGGTAAGACCTTGCTTGAGGTCCTGTAGGCTGTTCAGAATGACGTCCACTTGGAAATTCTCCATTGCTTCTCTGAGATTCCTGTTTCGCGCGAGTGTTTGAGCGCATGCGCGGCACACATCTATCGAGCACGTGTTAAATTTTATGGTGCGCCGTTCGTTTCAAAATTATCAATCCAAATAATCGAGCGATCGATGCTCAAAAATGGAGTGATAGATGCTCAACATCGCCGATCGATCAACAAAATCAATCGGTCGATCATTACATCGCCTGATCGATCCACAAAATAGTTCCGACCAGATGATCTATTTGTCATACATATATAAATGCCACATGTATAAAATCTGGCTAAAGTATATATCAAGTTAGAGTGTGCTGAGGACATCATTATCTGTATCCAAATGAGCAATTGCTCTTTCGCAGCTCTTCATGAGGACATTGTGTTCAGGTAGTGACTGACTTGATGTGCAAACTAATACGAAATGCTTCTCATCTTCTACAACATTGCATACTGGACATAACCTTCTCTCATGTGGTAGAGGTGGTCGTACATACCACCCTCTCTCAATAGCTCAACTTATGCTGAATCTGATGATTGCTGTTCGAAGGAGGTGCAAAGTTCAGATTTAACTATACATTCACATTTTTTGTGACTTTGTAACTCTTCTCTCCACTGTTGTAGGTATTGGAGCCTCAGACAGTCCTTATCAGAGTGTGTATAAACTTGGACCCTCCTCATACAGTTCTTGACAACCATGTTGAATTGAATTGTTGGTGTATAGTGTAGCAATCCCACAAGCTAGGCTATATGTAGCAGGAAATTGAAAGACGTAACCAGTATTTGATTGACAACACCTTCCACCTCAATTGCAGTGGTTCCCTCCTCAATTCTCCATTAACACCAATACTTGCTACTGAGTGTGGCACGTTCAATATAAATCTAGAGAATGATGAAGAGTTTCCATGTTGTTATTACTAGGGGTTGACAAAATATGTTGCCCATAATTCTATTCTTTTATGCTAAGAAAATTTGCCTATTATTCAAACATTATTCAAACAATATTTTGACAAGAACACTATTATATACATTCTAGCGATTGTTATATTGGAGTATTACTGACAAAGAGACATAGTCCTCAAGGGACTTTGTTTACTGTTTAAAAAAAACACTGTTCTCAAGCATTAGAAAGACTCTTTCAGCTACACCAGAGTCTTCTTCCACACTCCAAGATTAATTTTCATTAGAGTTTGCACTGAGACTAAAGCAATCTTTGTCTATTAGTCGGTAGCATTGAAACTCCACCTATTAGTCCAAAAATTATGCTAGCACATTTTGTCAACCCCTATTTGTTTCATACAAAGGGGGCCCTGGAATTTCCGCCTCCCCCCCTTCCCCCCCCCTGCACACACACACACCAAAAAACCTTAAATAATAGTTAATAGTTATTACTCCTTGCTTGGCAGTCCCATATTTGGCATCCATATTCCAGAATTGGAATGATCAGGCCCTCAAAAAGTTTCCCTCTCTCTCCCTCCCACCTCCACTCATCCATTTCACTTCTCCCTCTTGCTACTCCCTCCTCCTCCCTCCATCTCCTTTCTTTTCCTCCCCTCCCGTGGCCTCCCCCCTCTCCTTTCTCCCTCCTTCCATTCGTCCCCCTCCTGCTCTTTTCTCCCTCCTTCCCGCCCTCCCCTCCCTCTCTCTCTCTTTTTTCTCCCTGCCTTCCTCCCCTCCCTCCTCCCTATCACTCCCTCCCCCCCTCCCCTTCCTCCCTCTCACCCAGTATTCAGTGACCTCACCAACAGGGCCAAGGAGTCCCAACTCCGTGTCAAAGGTCCCATTTGCATGCCCACCAAAACCCTCCATATCATGTGTCGTAAGACCCGGGTCCCTGGGATTGCTATGAGATGAGGATACACAAGAGAGTCATTGACCTCCACAGTGCTGCAGAGACTGTCAAACAGATTGTATCCCACTATGTGTAACCCTCACTGACAGGGTTTCATGTGTTGGATTTGAGGAGAAGAAAGTGATCCTGAAATGAGAACGCCAGTCAGGGTTTCATACAGAGCTTAGGCATACATGATGCTGTGGCAGTCCCCCATATGAAACCCTGTGCTTCACTAATCAGGACTAATTACCAGCTCCCCACCCACCCTTCTGGAAAGAGCCTGTGTACGAGGCTATAATCAGGGTCACACCCATCTGCCCAATGGTCTCTATTGGATGCCCCACTGTAAGCCAGTATCTCTGCTGTGTATTGTCAGTATCTCTGCCATACCAGTATCTCTGCTGTGTATTGCCCCTAACTACTATGTTATCAGACCTCCATCAGTATCGAGCCTTGGGTGGAGGTGGAGGTCACCATCACTGACCCCTAGCTGATGGGCAGTCACCATGACCACCATCATAGACCTAGATCGTGTCATTCACTTGAGTTTTGTAAACGTATTACAACACAGCAGTCAAACTTAGTTGTCCATAATTATATGGCGCTTATTTTGTACAAAACCTATATGGTGTAGAGAGGGTACGTTGGGATTAACCCTCAGCCGGTAGCTACACACAGCGTGAGGGCTAGCGTGTGTGTGTGTGTGTGGGGGGGGGGGGGGGGGAGGGGGAGGGGGAGGAGGGGGGGGATTTCTATAGTCTGGTAGCAGACCCTTTGAGCGGAGATGCGCAGGCAGTGCACGCGAGAGCCAATCATGCATGAAAGCCATTCTCGCATACCACAGATTGTACAAGTGCACTTTAGCACGTGTGCAGTGGCTGGAGTCGTACAGCATACACATGTATATGGTCTCTGGACCAATCGTGGGTGGAATACATTTTTTTTTGAGAAAATCAATGTGTGATGACACGCAAAGGCTTAAGTCCATCAAAAAAGTGATAAAAAATTCACGATCCAATATGATCAGCTATAGTCTACACTTCTTGACCTCGAGGCATTTACTAGGGTCTTCCAAGTATACGGTTCACAGGATGATCGTTTCTAGTGGTCAAATACGGCCAGAAATCGAGTGAAAGTGTTGTCTTCATTTTTACATATAGCCTTCATTGCACTCATACCTACGGAGTCCTAGAATTCTTTTCACCTTGTCTCCTCTGTTGCTAGGTTTTCTCCTCACTTGATCTCACTTCAACTTTTTATGTATATACATATATTTTTATTTCCCCCTTGATCTCACTTCAGCTTTTTCCTTTGTATGAATTGGGCCCACTCCGCGATTACCAAAAAAAAAAAAAAAAAAAAAGCTCGACCACGCGGTTTGCCTGTAATCGAAGGAAGTTAACGTCATATATCCTATCAGGGGGCCCTCGCGAAACCAAACGATGGATATACTGGCCCCTCGCAATGTCCAACACAATTACATTTTATGGGACCCGCATGCATGGGCCCGCGCTACGCTCAAACGTAGCCGGCGTGGCTCCGCGAGGCTAGGCCTTCCCCCTTCCGCGCGATCACGCGTACGCTACAGAAGTGTCACCAGCTAATTGCATTCCTTAACGAGATCAAATTAAAAGGACATCCGGTCCATGCGGGAGCGCAAGCATGTAAAAGTCTGCTTGCAATTTCATTATGCAGTGGAACAGAGATGAGGCTGCTTGTATTGGGTAGAGAAGGTTCTGGAAAGTCTGCGCTGGTCAATAGCTTCCTCGGATTCAACAGGGAAGATTCACGGGCCGCTCCAGAGAGCAACGCAGGCTACAGCGCTGCGACAAGCGTCAAATGTTACGTAGGACACAAAAATGGAATTCAAGTGGAATTTTACGATACTCCTGGATTAGGCAATGAGAGAAACGCTCAAATAGTCCTAGATCAAATCTGTATGGAAACGAACGACGAAGTCGACGTTGTACTATTCTGTATCGCATTATCGCGAGGAATACGCGTTGACGACGGCTACTATAAATTAATATCTCTCTTGACGAAAATGTTCGGGCAGAATTTCTGGAGTAAGACCATATTCGTTCTTACGTTTGTTAATGACTCGCCCTATAAGGAAGTCAGCCAAGGAGAGCTTCATCGGCGCACCATTCAGAACGTCAAACAGGAGCTGGAACGTGCGATGAGGATAGCTAATGTCGACTCTAGTATTGCAGAATCGGTCCCATTGTTGCCCGCAGGCTACGAGAGGGGACGTTTACCACACGAAGCAAGAGAATGGAGCGAAATGCTTTTTAATGAGTGTCGAGAGCGTGAGAGTGTTCGTTCTGAAGTTCCACTTCTACAAAGAAAAGGTCATCATCGTATAAGTCGTGTAGCCGTCATAGGTGTTTTTACAGTGGTTATTGGTCTAGCTGCAGCTGGTCTGCTGATTGGTGGTAGACTTACTCTTGGAGTTGTAAGACCGTCAGTATTTGCTTTTTTATTTGGTGCAATTGGAGAGAGAATTGGAGGTGCAGTCTCCAGTGTTGCCAATTTTAGCAATAACTCTTTAGACTGAGTGTAGCAAACCTAAACCATATATATATTATTATTCAAGATTTCTGCCTGCATGCAGTAGTCTAAGATTACACTGTGGAATGGAGCAGCAGATACACATTGAGATGATATCCATGTACATATATATTCCATGTATATATTACAATTTCCATGTCGTGATGTTATGTATATCTATCCACAAGCTGCGTAATACAATGTGCATGTATGGTGAATGCTTGGGTTGATTGAGCTACTGCTTCTATGAATGCATGATCATAGTGTAGATTATATATATATCACTGCAAAAACATGATGGTTATTTTTAACACAAAATATTGTTGACTCAGTTGCATGTGTAGTCACTTATTCATGTAAATAACAATTCAATGAAATATGTATAGTTGTAATATAGTTACATGTTTTGACAGTCTCGTATGTTCAGACAGAATGCTGTATACAATGGCTGACATTCAACTTGGAATGTAGCAACAGCACATGTAATCAACCTGTCATCACCATAATTTATTGTCTGAGTGATTATATAATTGGATCTCACATGTTTTTAATATAGAGACCCTAACATGACATCCTCGAGTCATATTATCAACATAATATTATTATACACTCAGTCTATGTATGCACCTTGTTGGCTCTATATATAGAGAGATGAAGACATTTCCAATGTTTCAACACCTATTCAGACGTTATCTTCAGGGAATGAAGTCTACAGTGACTGGTGTGACCATCCATAGCTATAGTGAACGAGGAATGTATGGCTACAGACAAAGTAAATGGAATGTGACATGCATAAATACACCACAATGTCTGTCCATTAGAAATGTATGTACACATTCCATTTTACTGTGTCTGTAGTCATACATTCACTATATGGATGGTCACATCAGTCACTGTACACTTCATTCACTGAATATGACACCTCAATAGCTAGGTGTTGAAATGTTGGAAATTTCTTTATCTATATTTCAGGCTATAGCTAGAGGAGATATGAGTGAAATATTTAATACTGAACAAGCTCCTAGCCATACAGGCCTAGACATAGTTACTTTGGAGGATTGATTGATTACTGATATTCAAGGCAGAATTATTGGATGTAACTTAATAAGTGGCTATCCCACAACATTAAACTCCCCTCCCCCTCCCCACTATATTTGAAGACGCTCTAATTGTAGGAAAGCAAAGGCATGCACAACAGCAAGCGTTGCGTGGGGACGCATGCGCACTGGCACCAGTCGCTTGATATAAACACACACAACAGAGTTTGGCATTGACCTCGCTATAGTAAGGGCTCACTGCGCTCGGCCCAATTATAGACCTACTTGTGCGCTGAATGCATTTCGCAGTCAAAGAAGATGGCGGATTGGAGTAGTGAATGCCAACCCACCACTACCGAAGAGTTTGTTAGGTGCATGGACCACACGGCTCAGAATAACCCCGTGAATATGGCCGTCGTAGGCTGCGCTGGTCAAGGTAAATCTACCTTAGTAAACAGCCTATTACGTATTGACCATGACCGTGGTGGCGCTAAGGAGGGTGGAGAGGGAAAGACAGCAACACAAGTTGTGCGTTGCTACACGAATATGAGAAATGGCACCGTAGTTAAGGTTGGGAAAAATTGCGTGGGCGGAGATGTCGCGGAATGACGGCGCAGGCGGCTTATTGTACTACATTCCGTTGCGCCAGTAGCGTGATGCCGATTTTGTTGCGCTAAAATGATCTTCTACGACAGAACAGATTTTTGTTTTTCCCGCTAGAACCGCCCCATTTCTGGCTTGGGCATGCGCAGTAGGGTGTCATTAGTAAAAATCTGGTAAGGTCAAAGGTTGAACGACACGAATGTTTCAGACGGTACCGCCCCAAACTCCGCCCCTTCAACTCCAATGGACGATCACGTGATCAGTATTTTCGTAACACGTATTGTCCACGTGATCAATATTTTTAGTAAATCTGGCAAGGTCAAAGGTTGAACGACTCGAACGTTTCAGACGGTACCGCCCCAAACTCCCCAAACTCCGCCCCCTCCCTTCCAATGACTGATCACGTGATCCGCGATTTCGAATCCACCAGTTGATTATTTCTCTTCGGGAGCTGAAAGAACCAGAAATGGATTCCTTACTACCTTCTGGTGAGTGTATAGCTTGTAAAAGTGTGGGGAGGTATCCGTGGGGAGTGAAGGGATAAATATGCGGCACCCCTCTGGTGCACTTCCGCTTCAGTAGGAATTGGCCTTTGGGAGCTGTGTAGGGTAGGAATGGACCATTGGGAGCTGTGTAGGGTAGGAATGGGCCATTGGGAGCTATGGAGGGTAGGAATGGGCCATTGTGAGCTGTGGAGGGTAGGAATGGGCCATTGGGAGCTGTGGAGGGTAGGAATGGGCCATTGGGAGCTGTGGAGGGTAGGAATGGGCCATTGGGAGCTGTGTAGGGTAGGAATGGACCATTGGGAGCTGTGTAGGGTAGGAATGGACCATTGGGAGCTGTGTAGGGTAGGAATGGGCCATTGGGAGCTGTGGAGGGTAGGAATGGGCCATTGGGAGCTGTGGAGGGTAGGAATGGGCCATAGGGTAGGAATGGGCCATTGGGAGCTGTGGAGGGTAGGAATGGGCCATTGGGAGCTGTGGAGGGTAGGAATGGGCCATTGGGAGCTGTGGAGGGTAGGAATGGGCCATTGGGAGCTGTGTAGGGTAGGAATGGACCATTGGGAGCTGTGGAGGGTAGGAATGGACCATTGGGAGCTGTGGAGGGTAGGAATGGGCCATTGGGAGCTGTGGAGGGTAGGAATGGGCCATTGGGAGCTGTGGAGGGTAGGAATGGACCATTGGGAGCTGTGGAGGGTAGGAATGGGCCATTGGGAGCTGTGGAGGGTAGGAATGGACCATTGGGAGCTGTGGAGGGTAGGAATGGGCCATTGGGAGCTGTGGAGGGTAGGAATGGACCATTGGGAGCTGTGGAGGGTAGGAATGGACCATTGGGAGCTGTGTAGGGTGGGAATGGACCATTGGGAGCTGTGGAGGGTAGGAATGGGCCGTTGGGAGCTGTGTAGGGTAGGAATGGGCCATTGGGAGCTGTGTAGGGTAGGAATGGGCCATTGGGAGCTGTGTAGGGTAGGAATGGGCCATTGGGAGCTGTGTAGGGTAGGAATGGACCATTGGGAGCTGTGGAGGGTAGGAATGGACCATTGGGAGCTGTGTAGGGTGGGAATGGACCATTGGGAGCTGTGGAGGGTAGGAATGGACCATTGGGAGCTGTGTAGGGTGGGAATGGACCATTGGGAGCTGTGGAGGGTAGGAATGGGCCGTTGGGAGCTGTGTAGGGTAGGAATGGGCCATTGGGAGCTGTGTAGGGTAGGAATGGGCCATTGGGAGCTGTGTAGGGTAGGAATGGGCCATTGGGAGCTGTGGAGGGTAGGAATGGACCATTGGGAGATGTGGAGGGTAGGAATGGGCCATAGGGTAGGAATGGGCCATTGGGAGCTGTGGAGGGTAGGAATGGGCCATTGGGAGCTGTGGAGGGTAGGAATGGGCCATTGGGAGCTGTGGAGGGTAGGAATGGGCCATTGGGAGCTGTGGAGGGTAGGAATGGACCATTGGGAGCTGTGGAGGGTAGGAATGGACCATTGGGAGCTGTGGAGGGTAGGAATGGGCCATTGGGAGCTGTGGAGGGTAGGAATGGGCCATTGGGAGCTGTGGAGGGTAGGAATGGACCATTGGGAGCTGTGGAGGGTAGGAATGGGCCATTGGGAGCTGTGGAGGGTAGGAATGGACCATTGGGAGCTGTGGAGGGTAGGAATGGGCCATTGGGAGCTGTGTAGGGTAGGAATGGACCATTGGGAGCTGTGGAGGGTAGGAATGGACCATTGGGAGCTGTGTAGGGTGGGAATGGACCATTGGGAGCTGTGGAGGGTAGGAATGGGCCGTTGGGAGCTGTGTAGGGTAGGAATGGGCCATTGGGAGCTGTGTAGGGTAGGAATGGGCCATTGGGAGCTGTGTAGGGTAGGAATGGGCCATTGGGAGCTGTGTAGGGTAGGAATGGACCATTGGGAGCTGTGGAGGGTAGGAATGGACCATTGGGAGCTGTGTAGGGTGGGAATGGACCATTGGGAGCTGTGGAGGGTAGGAATGGGCCGTTGGGAGCTGTGGAGGGTAGGAATGGGCCATTGGGAGCTGTGTAGGGTAGGAATGGGCCATTGGGAGCTGTGTAGGGTAGGAATGGGCCATTGGGAGCTGTGGAGGGTAGGAATGGACCGTTGGGAGATGTGGAGGGTAGGAATGGACCATTGGGAGCTGTGTGGGGTAGGAATGGGCCATTGGGACAATGTTACATACATTTTGTTACAGCTTAGCTGTAACATTGAAACCTTTGCTCTGATCTACCTGTAGATGATCTCTTCTGTTCCATGATTAGAGCCTAACCCATTTTAATTTCAGGATAGGAAGAGGACTCTACATTGTAGTTAGAATGACCTGTCACCTGACAGCCAGTGCTGAACCCTTCCTATAATATTATTCATAGGTATACCTGGCAAAACCACAACTGTAAGACCAGTTTGAGTCAACACTATAAATGGAGAAATGAACACAGTATAGGTTGGGGTGGAGGGGCTGCATTGGGAGAGCTTTCCTGACTTGTATATAGTCTCTCTCGTCGTCTCCATGCATTGGGAGAAGCTTTCCTGACTCATAAGCAATAGCCCCTTCACCCCTATAGTCCTTCTTAGGACTTATTTTTCATTTTACATGTAGGTTGGATGAGCATATATACAAAAATCTCCCATTGACACGACTAGATGGCTCGCTTCGCTCGCAATAATATGTGTACATATTGGGCTGCTGCAATACCTAGGGTAGTAAGGTGGAGTAGCAAGGTATAGTGTTACACCTGTTGCCTTATTTGCATGTACGGCACCTACATGTATATGCTTGATGTGCTGTGTTTTTGAACCTTGAAACGTTGTAAAGTGTGCCCTAGTGCTGAAGGAAGACGTGTCCCGTTTTCAACAGTGGGAGAGGGGCTGCCACTGTCAGCCGCTGTCTCTCATATGGCATCTTAGGCATTGACTCCTGGCCTGGCATCCAACCTCACATATGGTTAATTTATATTTGGCGCATGCGCGAACAGTTGATACCAGACCGTTTCTCTGCGGCTTTCAATCGGCCTGAGAACAAGGCTATGTCTGCCCTAGTCCTGCACGTGCATTGTAACACAACAGCACACTCATTGCATACATAACACTATATTCTGGCTGGGAATAGTCATAGTCACATTGTAGTGTGTGTGTGCATTGGTGCCTGATTCAGCACTAAAGTGCTAACTCCATGTTAGGACCAATATGTGCATATGTATGACCTTTACATTGCAACCCCGCCTCTCTGTAAATGGAAGTATGCAGAGAATAGTGAAGATACTGATCCAGCCACAGAGAAGGGTTGAGAAGATGTAGTGATTTAGAGCTGACACATAGCAAGTACAGTAAGCCTCGCTGTGTGTCTCTTCCTCATTGATATTGGGGGTTACAGTTCAAAGAGCAATCTTCCTATGCTCTTACGACCTTATCTGCGTGTGTACGTGTTTGTGTGTTACTCATTAGTGAGACATTTTTTTATTCAGGCTCTTTGTGCCAGGAGGAGGGCTCGGAAGAGTCCAGAGTTCTAATCGGTGAAGCTACTGAAGATTGTAGTGAGTGTAGCAGTGAGTCTGGCTGCGATTGGGAAAGTGAGAGTGACATCGATTCAGTGTACGTCCCCACCCCCGATCGTGTCAGGCTGGGTAAGGTGAGTCCAGTGGACTTGCCTAATAGATTGTGCTTTATGACTTTGCCTGATTTGGGCAAGTTTTTAAAGCTTTTAAATGAAATTCGTCACTGTGCAACCCCTGGATGTAAGGGAAATGTAGTTCCCGTTGGTGTGAAGTGTCAGGGGTTGGGTGGCGCCGTTTCAGTTAGTTGTTGTTGCGATGGATGTTCACTGAAAAGTGCAGTGTTTACAACACATGTGAGCCATGACAATAGGAATGTAATAAGTACCTGTATACAAGTCGGTTTCATCTGTGCCGGCATTACTCATGCAGTGTACTACAAAACGCTAAAGAATGCACTTGGTATTGAAGCTGTAAGTGCACCTGCTTTTATGGATACAATTTATAGCATGTATCCAATAGTAAAAGCAATGCTCGACGACATTTGTGAGACAGCTAAGCAGGAAATGAAAGATAAAAAGGAGGATGAACTCGGGTCGTGGCAACGTGCGGTAACCGTTGCCGATGGTACGTGGCAAACACGTGGTTGGCATAGCAAAAACGCCACGTTCACGATAAGAAATTATCTGAATGGCGCTCTCCTCTACTACCACCACCTCTGTCAGAAGGGCAGAGATGAAGTTATAGAAGAAGAGTTGTACAAGGGTACGTCGAAATCCTCCGAGGGGTATGCCGCTAGTATTACATTTCAGAGGGCCAAAGATGAGGGAATGCAGATTGCTGTACACTGGCAGGACGCAGACTCTTCTTCTGCCAATGCCGTCAGAGAAGTCTTCCCTGATGCCGACATAATGATCTGCGGCGGACATGCCGGACGTGCACACAAAAAAATGTTAAAATCACACCAGAAAAAGAAAAGGGCATCTGAAAAGATGATTGAGAAGTACGGAAAGGCTTTTCCAGCTTTGTGTGAGCTTAGTTGTAAGTGTACAGGCAATCACAGTGCTGCATGTGGATGCCTGACTGATGCTTTCATTTCAAAGGCCCACACTAATTTCACGTCCATTTTGATGGAAGTGAAATCTCAGGAGGAGTTTGTAAGGCGGCTGACAGCATTGCCAAAGCATGCACGTGATGTGCACGAGTGGGAGGGAGGAAGGTGCGACTATCATCCACTTCGGGTTTGCACATGCAATAAGTGTCCCACTGAAGAGATAAAATGTGAAGGAAGGCTACTTCAGGTTTGCACGTGCAATAAGTGTCCCATTAAAGAGATAAAATGCGAAGGAAAGCCGTACCAAACTAGATTGAAGTTGGATTGTGAATTCCATGCTTTGTTGTACGAGATTGAGTGCATGGTGAGAGCTTCACAGGCAAGCAGATTAGTGCACCCAGTCCTCAAACGTGGTCACTCTAATTTAGTCGAAGCCTCTCACAATGTATTGATTAGATTTCGGTCCAAGGACATCTCCTTGGAGAGGCTTCACTATCACCTCTCTACCAATATCGGCTTGCTTCAAGCCAACTTGTCGTACATGCATGCAAAGCGTGGTACTAGCTACCACTGGATCCCCGAGTTGTACCGACGCATGAAGCTACCTGTTTTCCACGGCATTGTTGAGGCACTGGAGAAGCACAGTGTGCGTAGAAAGAGAAAATTAGAGTGGGCTAAAGGAACTCCTCAGAAAAAGAGGAGGATAGAATTGAAAAAGAACCGTGTTATTGATGGCCAAGAACGTAAAAAGTGGTCAAAGAAACACGGCCACGACTACGGTTGTGATAGCGAAAATAGCGATATTGACGTAAAAGTGAGTCAGGGTAAAGGGAGGAGGAAGGGTAGACCCCAAGGGAAGGGGAAGTGTGCCTCGTGTGGGTCAAGCACACACAAGCGCTCTAACCACAGAGATTGCCCTTTCAACAAAAAACGTGCCGAAAAGGAGACCATCTCTAGTAGTAGCACCGAGTCTGACGGGGAGGTCAGTAGTGAGAGCTCGTCCGAAATGGAAAGTGGGACTGATGTGTGTACATGTACGTGTGGAAGTGAGGGGAAGAGGCACAGGAGAAGCTGCCCGTTGAGCTACAGGAACCGTCGACCGGGTCGCACACTGTTTCCTGCCACAAGTAATGCAGGACAACTTGCCTCTCCCAGTGCACTGAAGGTAGAATGTTCCCCAGGTGACAGTGTCTTCCCTCCGTCCTCAAAGAAGGAGAAGACAGAGATGAAAGTCGGGGATCACGTCTGTATTCACTGCAGAAATATGGGCAGTTCTCATCTCCCCTGTCGCATTGTCGGGGTGTTCAGTGGTCGGTATCAACTTTACTGTTCACAGGGTGTTCTGATCACCTCGTTTTGTGCCACTGAGCTGACTCCACTGGCCAGTGGCTCTTCCATCTCGCTAGAGAACTGGCGGCAGGCCCCAAAGGTCTCACTGAGAAGTGTTGCCGACGACCCAGCTCTGCTCGAATGCTGCAATTGTGATATCCCCTTGTGCTCTGGTAGCATCGTGATTTCTTCGGCATCAGAGGAGGAGAATGAGGCACCAAACTTGTGGGTGAACAATGGTGCCTACAGTCTGAGCCATCGTGATCGGGGGGTGATTTTGTCTGAGAGAGGGTGGCTCACGGACAACATCATCTGTGCAGCCCAAATGC
>CAXANZ010000091.1:7500-10000 GCA_963970385.1 Theonella swinhoei
TAGGGTCTCATTTTTGGGAGTGTGATGTATCCTGTCTCCACTTTTGCATATTGATCGTATAGACGTTCTCCGGCTCTAAGTGCTACCTCTGCTGGCTCTAGTCTGGACACTTCGTCGTAATTGGATAAATCGCAATGATTCAATACAGACCGTATATGTGATAATCACACAATGAGTTGAACTGTTGGTGTTTTCTATAGCAGGCCCACAGTACGGGGAGATATGTTTTTTCCTGGTAGAGTAACAGATCAAAGGCTAAAGTGTGCCAACGTATCGTGTGTGGCACACTTATTACATCACTAATTACGTGAGGCTAGTAAGGGAGTGGTTAGGGGTTGGGAAACCATTCAAGTGGCAACAGATTAGTTGTTGCATGGGCCCTCGTGCTCACACGGGATAGTTATATAACTGTGCCAACATATCCTGTGTGGCACTCGGGCCCATGCAACAACTAGTACTTGTGTGATGTTAAAGGACGTAGCCAATATTCAATATTTCCTCTTATTTTCAGTGGAATCCTGCCCAATTCTCCGTATACACCGATGTTTGTAGCTGATGATGGGACATTCCAGATCAATTAACAGAATTTTCAATGCATAAGCTCAATTTCGGTGTTGTTTGTTTGATGCTCCTCTTGGTCGATAATATTATCATGATCTTACCCGCACTGCTTGACTGTAGAGTACAGTCTAAGGTCACTAATGAATTGACAGAACAAGAGTGGGCTAAGTGGACGGCCTTGCCTAACTCGTTTGGCACATCTGGATGTCATATCCGACTACAGATGTTGCATCGCTATACATGGAAAAGCATGCGTATAGCACACTGGCCAAGAGGTATTAGAGAGAAGGAAAGCCGGAACCCTAATCTCAACAAACCGAACAATAACTATGCACAAGACGTATGACACACGACATGCACAGACTGGAGCAGGACAGCCTCCAGAACCGGGGCGGTGGGTTACAGATCTTTTGGCCGGCCAACTCTCCACACACACACACACACACACACACACACACACACACACACACACACACGCACAGTGTCCAAACTCCAATAAAATACGAACATAAACAGCCCAAATACACTCGAGTATGCATACAGCCTCTAAGCTTAGAAAAATAAAGGCTTGGGACAATACATACATGTGCAGCCTCTAGGCTTAGAAATGGTAGAACAGCAGCTCACCTCACACAAACCCTCCAGCAGCAGAAAATGCAGGGAGGTAACCTGCCAGGCACTCAAAAGCTACTACTATCATGTCATCTGTGGTGGTGTTCCCATACATGTTTGTACATTGCACCTACATTTTTACATAGTCTCCCATACACGTTATGTACATTGCACCTACATTTTCACAAAACTAGAGTCTAGGTCTGGTAGTACTCAACAGCTGGCAAGCAAATTCCTTCTTGAATATGCATTTAATGTACACAGTCCCGATGGAATTGTACAAAATCACTACATATTCCACACACACCGCCGTACACCGTGGAAGTGTACCGTCGACGGTAGTGTTGGTTACCCACGTCGGGGTCGAAATATCGTGTACCCACATCACTGTCGAAAAATCACGTCGACGGTGAAGTAGGTACACTTCGACGGTGGCAAACTTTGACGGCATCCGTTGACGGTGAAGTGGGCACATTTCGACGGTAGTATCCGTCGACGGTGTAGTGGGCACATTTCGACGCGTCGACGGGTACTACCGTACCGTCGAAGTGTAGCCACATCACCGTCGACGGGTACCGTCGAAGTGTGTCACCGTCGAAGTGTGTCACTGTCGAAGTGTACCTACTTCACCGTCGACGGGTACTACCGTCGAAATGTGCCCACTTCACCGTCGACGGGTACTACCGTATCGTCGAAGTGTACCCACTTCACCGTCGACGGGTACTACCGTCGAAGTGTACCTACTTCACCGTCCACGGGTACCGCGTCGAAGTGTGTCACCGTCGAAGTGTACCTACTTCACCGTCGACGGGTACTATCGTCGAAATGGGCCCACTTCACCGTCGACGGGTACTACCGTATCGTCGAAGTGTACCTACTTCACCGTCGACGGGTACTACCGTACCGTCGAACCGTCGACGGGTACTACCGTCGAGTGTACCCACTTCACCGTCCACGGGTACCGTCCAAGTGTCACCGTCGAAGTGTACCCACATCCCCGTCAAAGTGGTCACCGTCGAAGTGATGTGGGTACCTTCGATGGTAGTACCCGTCGAGGATTGAATTGGACAAGTACTATCGTCGGACTGTACCCACATCACCGTCGACGGTGATGCGGGTACCCCTTTACCGTCGAAGTGTGTCGCCGTCGAAGTGTGCCACCGTCGAAGTGTACCCACTTCACCGTGTTTGTAACCGTCGGAAGTGTACCCACTTCACCGTCGACGGGTGCCGTCGAAGTGTGTCACCGTCGATTCACCACCGTCGAAGTGCACCCACTTCACCAACCTCGACGGGTACTTCACCGTCGACGGTTATCGCCGGTGTG
>CAXANZ010000091.1:17500-20091 GCA_963970385.1 Theonella swinhoei
GAAGCGTTCATACTTGGACATGCATGGCTTAGTCTTTGAGACAAGCATATGACTACTGGCAGGATCAACCAGGTAACCGACGAGACTCGTCGGGGGGAAGCCCACCCGGCCACTCCCACTCCCGACGGTGCCGTTCCACGAAGGCAACCGACCACCCGCTGGCGGGCGGCCGGAGCGACTTCGACGTCTCTCAACGCTCGGCAGGGAAAGCCACCAACACCCTACCGTCGTACGAAACCGGACTCGCCTCCCTCAAGACAATACACCTCCTGGCCACCAGGCGTCGCAAAATCGCCGTCGTTAAGACGACTAGGACGCCTGCAGGCCACCACGGGCCCCGGGTGCTCGCTCAGAGCACGGAACCGACGCACACAGACCACACTCCGACCAACGGCACTGCCACACCAGTGTGGGGCAACAACGTGCATCCGAACAGAAACTCCCCGTACACAAGAATCTGACGAGACCGACGACTCTCACCCGGCCCCAAAATGCCGAGGAAAGCCGTACACTCTCCACCGTCGACGGCAAACGGCGGCAGGACAATGCAACCGCGCCTACAGTGGCCACGGGCAACCCGACCTCGCTCACCGACAGCACCCGTCTCGCACTGAACGGCAACAAACCGACGGTAGGTGCCTTCACGACCGAGCGAAACTGGGTAGTTGTAGAGAGCTTTGCAAAACAATTTTTTGCAAACCTCCCCCCCTCACCACCCGATATAGGCAAGAAACGACTGAATTTTAGTCTAAGTTGGGGCGACGACTGAGAGTGTTTGTAAGATCGGAGCACCTGTCAGTGACAGTGTGTTTGTGTGTGTGTGTGTGTGTGTCTTGCCGTAACTCGGACCGGGAAGGTTGCATCGACACCTCCTTCGGTGAGAGGTGGTCACCGATTGTGGTGAAGGTGAGGGTGAGGTCACGTGACTGTCAGGTGGGTGTTTGACCATATATGGCGAAAAGTGTGACGGGTGAAGTGTGGACGCGTGTTTGGTTGCGGTGCTAGTGGGAGCGTGCAGGGGTGTGTTGCCGAAGGCATATTTTCATTTGGCGCACGTCCACAGCCGCAGATCGGAGGGGGCCAGTCCGTAGGACGAAGGGGGGGAGTTCCGGCAGGCCTCACTGGCCTCGACGACTGTGGCAAGGTTCTGCCAGGTGCGAGAAGGCGTGCAAATGACTGGGCGGAGTTAAGCGACTAGACTTGATGAATTATTAATTAACCCCTGGTTAATTAATTAGTTAATTAATGGGGATTGAATTGCATTTTTGGGTGGTTGCGGATGCGGGCGGGGTCACGGCAAGTCTACGGGATGTGCGTGTGCAAGTCAATTTTTTCATTTTCAGTTTCAATTTGCCGCTTCCAACGCCAATTTCAGCCGTTTCCTGGTATAAACATTGCTGCTCTGCACTGTGCACGCTGCCTAAGGGGGCATTTTGCGAAGGCGTGGTCTGAAAGGTGTCGATTCTACGACAACAAAAACACCACCACCACCAATGGCGACGGTACAACACAACAACAACAACAACAACAACAACAACAGCAACAACAAACAAAAAAAGGAAAAAGATTGAGACTACATCTTATTGTCCTAGTTTCAAACCGAATATTTCGTTGTAATTCGCAGCTGTTGTAAACTTTGCATCTGTGGGGAGCATGTTAATTGCGCTTTCTTTTCGCGGGTACAAAGTCCTCGTATTCTGGCAATCTGTGTATCGAAGAGCGGTAATGCGTTTCATCTTCCATACAACTCCACACGTTCGACACACTCTTTCCTCTGGAGGTAAAGGTGGTCTAGTGAGTGTATCGTCCTGTTTCAATGGCTAGCGAATGGCGACTTCTTCTGAACCTTGCAACTGCCGTGCGCAAGTGGGATGGTAGAAACAAATAAGTTGGTAGGGTCTCATTTTTGGGAGTGTGATGTATCCTGTCTCCACTTTTGCATATTGATCGTATAGACGTTCTCCGGCTCTAAGTGCTACCTCTGCTGGCTCTAGTCTGGACACTTCGTCGTAATTGGATAAATCGCAATGATTCAATACAGACCGTATATGTGATAATCACACAATGAGTTGAACTGTTGGTGTTTTCTATAGCAGGCCCACAGTACGGGGAGATATGTTTTTTCCTGGTAGAGTAACAGATCAAAGGCTAAAGTGTGCCAACGTATCGTGTGTGGCACACTTATTACATCACTAATTACGTGAGGCTAGTAAGGGAGTGGTTAGGGGTTGGGAAACCATTCAAGTGGCAACAGATTAGTTGTTGCATGGGCCCTCGTGCTCACACGGGATAGTTATATAACTGTGCCAACATATCCTGTGTGGCACTCGGGCCCATGCAACAACTAGTACTTGTGTGATGTTAAAGGACGTAGCCAATATTCAATATTTCCTCTTATTTTCAGTGGAATCCTGCCCAATTCTCCGTATACACCGATGTTTGTAGCTGATGATGGGACATTCCAGATCAATTAACAGAATTTTCAATGCATAAGCTCAATTTCGGTGTTGTTTGTTTGATGCTCCTCTTGGTCGATAATATTATCATGATCTTACCCGCACTGCTTGACTGTAGAGTACAGTCTAAGGTCA
>CAXANZ010000093.1:7500-10000 GCA_963970385.1 Theonella swinhoei
ATACAGACCGTATATGTGATAATCACACAATGAGTTGAACTGTTGGTGTTTTCTATAGCAGGCCCACAGTACGGGGAGATATGTTTTTTCCTGGTAGAGTAACAGATCAAAGGCTAAAGTGTGCCAACGTATCGTGTGTGGCACACTTATTACATCACTAATTACGTGAGGCTAGTAAGGGAGTGGTTAGGGGTTGGGAAACCATTCAAGTGGCAACAGATTAGTTGTTGCATGGGCCCTCGTGCTCACACGGGATAGTTATATAACTGTGCCAACATATCCTGTGTGGCACTCGGGCCCATGCAACAACTAGTACTTGTGTGATGTTAAAGGACGTAGCCAATATTCAATATTTCCTCTTATTTTCAGTGGAATCCTGCCCAATTCTCCGTATACACCGATGTTTGTAGCTGATGATGGGACATTCCAGATCAATTAACAGAATTTTCAATGCATAAGCTCAATTTCGGTGTTGTTTGTTTGATGCTCCTCTTGGTCGATAATATTATCATGATCTTACCCGCACTGCTTGACTGTAGAGTACAGTCTAAGGTCACTAATGAATTGACAGAACAAGAGTGGGCTAAGTGGACGGCCTTGCCTAACTCGTTTGGCACATCTGGATGTCATATCCGACTACAGATGTTGCATCGCTATACATGGAAAAGCATGCGTATAGCACACTGGCCAAGAGGTATTAGAGAGAAGGAAAGCCGGAACCCTAATCTCAACAAACCGAACAATAACTATGCACAAGACGTATGACACACGACATGCACAGACTGGAGCAGGACAGCCTCCAGAACCGGGGCGGTGGGTTACAGATCTTTTGGCCGGCCAACTCTCCACACACACACACACACACACACACACACACACACACACACACACACACGCACAGTGTCCAAACTCCAATAAAATACGAACATAAACAGCCCAAATACACTCGAGTATGCATACAGCCTCTAAGCTTAGAAAAATAAAGGCTTGGGACAATACATACATGTGCAGCCTCTAGGCTTAGAAATGGTAGAACAGCAGCTCACCTCACACAAACCCTCCAGCAGCAGAAAATGCAGGGAGGTAACCTGCCAGGCACTCAAAAGCTACTATATCATGTCATCTGTGGTGGTGTTCCCATACATGTTTGTACATTGCACCTACATTTTTACATAGTCTCCCATACACGTTATGTACATTGCACCTACATTTTCACAAAACTAGAGTCTAGGTCTGGTAGTACTCAACAGCTGGCAAGCAAATTCCTTCTTGAATATGCATTTAATGTACACAGTCCCGATGGAATTGTACAAAATCACTACATATTCCACACACACCGCCGTACACCGTGGAAGTGTACCGTCGACGGTAGTGTTGGTTACCCACGTCGGGGTCGAAATATCGTGTACCCACATCACTGTCGAAAAATCACGTCGACGGTGAAGTAGGTACACTTCGACGGTGGCAAACTTTGACGGCATCCGTTGACGGTGAAGTGGGCACATTTCGACGGTAGTATCCGTCGACGGTGTAGTGGGCACATTTCGACGCGTCGACGGGTACTACCGTACCGTCGAAGTGTAGCCACATCACCGTCGACGGGTACCGTCGAAGTGTGTCACCGTCGAAGTGTGTCACTGTCGAAGTGTACCTACTTCACCGTCGACGGGTACTACCGTCGAAATGTGCCCACTTCACCGTCGACGGGTACTACCGTATCGTCGAAGTGTACCCACTTCACCGTCGACGGGTACTACCGTCGAAGTGTACCTACTTCACCGTCCACGGGTACCGCGTCGAAGTGTGTCACCGTCGAAGTGTACCTACTTCACCGTCGACGGGTACTATCGTCGAAATGGGCCCACTTCACCGTCGACGGGTACTACCGTATCGTCGAAGTGTACCTACTTCACCGTCGACGGGTACTACCGTACCGTCGAACCGTCGACGGGTACTACCGTCGAGTGTACCCACTTCACCGTCCACGGGTACCGTCCAAGTGTCACCGTCGAAGTGTACCCACATCCCCGTCAAAGTGGTCACCGTCGAAGTGATGTGGGTACCTTCGATGGTAGTACCCGTCGAGGATTGAATTGGACAAGTACTATCGTCGGACTGTACCCACATCACCGTCGACGGTGATGCGGGTACCCCTTTACCGTCGAAGTGTGTCGCCGTCGAAGTGTGCCACCGTCGAAGTGTACCCACTTCACCGTGTTTGTAACCGTCGGAAGTGTACCCACTTCACCGTCGACGGGTGCCGTCGAAGTGTGTCACCGTCGATTCACCACCGTCGAAGTGCACCCACTTCACCAACCTCGACGGGTACTTCACCGTCGACGGTTATCGCCGGTGTGTCACCGTCGAAGTGTACCCACTTCACCGTCGACAGGTACTATCGTCGAACTGTCACCGTCGAAGTGTTCCCACTTCACCGTCGACAGGTACTATCGTCGAAGTGTACCCACTTCACCGTCGACAGGTACTATCGTCGAAGTGT
>CAXANZ010000093.1:17500-20200 GCA_963970385.1 Theonella swinhoei
GGCAACCGACCACCCGCTGGCGGGCGGCCGGAGCGACTTCGACGTCTCTCAACGCTCGGCAGGGAAAGCCACCAACACCCTACCGTCGTACGAAACCGGACTCGCCTCCCTCAAGACAATACACCTCCTGGCCACCAGGCGTCGCAAAATCGCCGTCGTTAAGACGACTAGGACGCCTGCAGGCCACCACGGGCCCCGGGTGCTCGCTCAGAGCACGGAACCGACGCACACAGACCACACTCCGACCAACGGCACTGCCACACCAGTGTGGGGCAACAACGTGCATCCGAACAGAAACTCCCCGTACACAAGAATCTGACGAGACCGACGACTCTCACCCGGCCCCAAAATGCCGAGGAAAGCCGTACACTCTCCACCGTCGACGGCAAACGGCGGCAGGACAATGCAACCGCGCCTACAGTGGCCACGGGCAACCCGACCTCGCTCACCGACAGCACCCGTCTCGCACTGAACGGCAACAAACCGACGGTAGGTGCCTTCACGACCGAGCGAAACTGGGTAGTTGTAGAGAGCTTTGCAAAACAATTTTTTGCAAACCTCCCCCCCTCACCACCCGATATAGGCAAGAAACGACTGAATTTTAGTCTAAGTTGGGGCGACGACTGAGAGTGTTTGTAAGATCGGAGCACCTGTCAGTGACAGTGTGTTTGTGTGTGTGTGTGTGTGTGTCTTGCCGTAACTCGGACCGGGAAGGTTGCATCGACACCTCCTTCGGTGAGAGGTGGTCACCGATTGTGGTGAAGGTGAGGGTGAGGTCACGTGACTGTCAGGTGGGTGTTTGACCATATATGGCGAAAAGTGTGACGGGTGAAGTGTGGACGCGTGTTTGGTTGCGGTGCTAGTGGGAGCGTGCAGGGGTGTGTTGCCGAAGGCATATTTTCATTTGGCGCACGTCCACAGCCGCAGATCGGAGGGGGCCAGTCCGTAGGACGAAGGGGGGGAGTTCCGGCAGGCCTCACTGGCCTCGACGACTGTGGCAAGGTTCTGCCAGGTGCGAGAAGGCGTGCAAATGACTGGGCGGAGTTAAGCGACTAGACTTGATGAATTATTAATTAACCCCTGGTTAATTAATTAGTTAATTAATGGGGATTGAATTGCATTTTTGGGTGGTTGCGGATGCGGGCGGGGTCACGGCAAGTCTACGGGATGTGCGTGTGCAAGTCAATTTTTTCATTTTCAGTTTCAATTTGCCGCTTCCAACGCCAATTTCAGCCGTTTCCTGGTATAAACATTGCTGCTCTGCACTGTGCACGCTGCCTAAGGGGGCATTTTGCGAAGGCGTGGTCTGAAAGGTGTCGATTCTACGACAACAAAAACACCACCACCACCAATGGCGACGGTACAACACAACAACAACAACAACAACAACAACAACAGCAACAACAAACAAAAAAAGGAAAAAGATTGAGACTACATCTTATTGTCCTAGTTTCAAACCGAATATTTCGTTGTAATTCGCAGCTGTTGTAAACTTTGCATCTGTGGGGAGCATGTTAATTGCGCTTTCTTTTCGCGGGTACAAAGTCCTCGTATTCTGGCAATCTGTGTATCGAAGAGCGGTAATGCGTTTCATCTTCCATACAACTCCACACGTTCGACACACTCTTTCCTCTGGAGGTAAAGGTGGTCTAGTGAGTGTATCGTCCTGTTTCAATGGCTAGCGAATGGCGACTTCTTCTGAACCTTGCAACTGCCGTGCGCAAGTGGGATGGTAGAAACAAATAAGTTGGTAGGGTCTCATTTTTGGGAGTGTGATGTATCCTGTCTCCACTTTTGCATATTGATCGTATAGACGTTCTCCGGCTCTAAGTGCTACCTCTGCTGGCTCTAGTCTGGACACTTCGTCGTAATTGGATAAATCGCAATGATTCAATACAGACCGTATATGTGATAATCACACAATGAGTTGAACTGTTGGTGTTTTCTATAGCAGGCCCACAGTACGGGGAGATATGTTTTTTCCTGGTAGAGTAACAGATCAAAGGCTAAAGTGTGCCAACGTATCGTGTGTGGCACACTTATTACATCACTAATTACGTGAGGCTAGTAAGGGAGTGGTTAGGGGTTGGGAAACCATTCAAGTGGCAACAGATTAGTTGTTGCATGGGCCCTCGTGCTCACACGGGATAGTTATATAACTGTGCCAACATATCCTGTGTGGCACTCGGGCCCATGCAACAACTAGTACTTGTGTGATGTTAAAGGACGTAGCCAATATTCAATATTTCCTCTTATTTTCAGTGGAATCCTGCCCAATTCTCCGTATACACCGATGTTTGTAGCTGATGATGGGACATTCCAGATCAATTAACAGAATTTTCAATGCATAAGCTCAATTTCGGTGTTGTTTGTTTGATGCTCCTCTTGGTCGATAATATTATCATGATCTTACCCGCACTGCTTGACTGTAGAGTACAGTCTAAGGTCACTAATGAATTGACAGAACAAGAGTGGGCTAAGTGGACGGCCTTGCCTAACTCGTTTGGCACATCTGGATGTCATATCCGACTACAGATGTTGCATCGCTATACATGGAAAAGCATGCGTATAGCACACTGGCCAAGAGGTATTAGAGAGAAGGAAAGCCGGAACCCTAATCTCAACAAACCGAACAATAACTATGCACAAGACGTATGACACACGACATGCACAGACTGGAGCAGGACAGCCTCCAGAACC
>CAXANZ010000094.1:0-2500 GCA_963970385.1 Theonella swinhoei
AGCAACAACAAACAAAAAAAGGAAAAAGATTGAGACTACATCTTATTGTCCTAGTTTCAAACCGAATATTTCGTTGTAATTCGCAGCTGTTGTAAACTTTGCATCTGTGGGGAGCATGTTAATTGCGCTTTCTTTTCGCGGGTACAAAGTCCTCGTATTCTGGCAATCTGTGTATCGAAGAGCGGTAATGCGTTTCATCTTCCATACAACTCCACACGTTCGACACACTCTTTCCTCTGGAGGTAAAGGTGGTCTAGTGAGTGTATCGTCCTGTTTCAATGGCTAGCGAATGGCGACTTCTTCTGAACCTTGCAACTGCCGTGCGCAAGTGGGATGGTAGAAACAAATAAGTTGGTAGGGTCTCATTTTTGGGAGTGTGATGTATCCTGTCTCCACTTTTGCATATTGATCGTATAGACGTTCTCCGGCTCTAAGTGCTACCTCTGCTGGCTCTAGTCTGGACACTTCGTCGTAATTGGATAAATCGCAATGATTCAATACAGACCGTATATGTGATAATCACACAATGAGTTGAACTGTTGGTGTTTTCTATAGCAGGCCCACAGTACGGGGAGATATGTTTTTTCCTGGTAGAGTAACAGATCAAAGGCTAAAGTGTGCCAACGTATCGTGTGTGGCACACTTATTACATCACTAATTACGTGAGGCTAGTAAGGGAGTGGTTAGGGGTTGGGAAACCATTCAAGTGGCAACAGATTAGTTGTTGCATGGGCCCTCGTGCTCACACGGGATAGTTATATAACTGTGCCAACATATCCTGTGTGGCACTCGGGCCCATGCAACAACTAGTACTTGTGTGATGTTAAAGGACGTAGCCAATATTCAATATTTCCTCTTATTTTCAGTGGAATCCTGCCCAATTCTCCGTATACACCGATGTTTGTAGCTGATGATGGGACATTCCAGATCAATTAACAGAATTTTCAATGCATAAGCTCAATTTCGGTGTTGTTTGTTTGATGCTCCTCTTGGTCGATAATATTATCATGATCTTACCCGCACTGCTTGACTGTAGAGTACAGTCTAAGGTCACTAATGAATTGACAGAACAAGAGTGGGCTAAGTGGACGGCCTTGCCTAACTCGTTTGGCACATCTGGATGTCATATCCGACTACAGATGTTGCATCGCTATACATGGAAAAGCATGCGTATAGCACACTGGCCAAGAGGTATTAGAGAGAAGGAAAGCCGGAACCCTAATCTCAACAAACCGAACAATAACTATGCACAAGACGTATGACACACGACATGCACAGACTGGAGCAGGACAGCCTCCAGAACCGGGGCGGTGGGTTACAGATCTTTTGGCCGGCCAACTCTCCACACACACACACACACACACACACACACACACACACACACACACACACGCACAGTGTCCAAACTCCAATAAAATACGAACATAAACAGCCCAAATACACTCGAGTATGCATACAGCCTCTAAGCTTAGAAAAATAAAGGCTTGGGACAATACATACATGTGCAGCCTCTAGGCTTAGAAATGGTAGAACAGCAGCTCACCTCACACAAACCCTCCAGCAGCAGAAAATGCAGGGAGGTAACCTGCCAGGCACTCAAAAGCTACTACTATCATGTCATCTGTGGTGGTGTTCCCATACATGTTTGTACATTGCACCTACATTTTTACATAGTCTCCCATACACGTTATGTACATTGCACCTACATTTTCACAAAACTAGAGTCTAGGTCTGGTAGTACTCAACAGCTGGCAAGCAAATTCCTTCTTGAATATGCATTTAATGTACACAGTCCCGATGGAATTGTACAAAATCACTACATATTCCACACACACCGCCGTACACCGTGGAAGTGTACCGTCGACGGTAGTGTTGGTTACCCACGTCGGGGTCGAAATATCGTGTACCCACATCACTGTCGAAAAATCACGTCGACGGTGAAGTAGGTACACTTCGACGGTGGCAAACTTTGACGGCATCCGTTGACGGTGAAGTGGGCACATTTCGACGGTAGTATCCGTCGACGGTGTAGTGGGCACATTTCGACGCGTCGACGGGTACTACCGTACCGTCGAAGTGTAGCCACATCACCGTCGACGGGTACCGTCGAAGTGTGTCACCGTCGAAGTGTGTCACTGTCGAAGTGTACCTACTTCACCGTCGACGGGTACTACCGTCGAAATGTGCCCACTTCACCGTCGACGGGTACTACCGTATCGTCGAAGTGTACCCACTTCACCGTCGACGGGTACTACCGTCGAAGTGTACCTACTTCACCGTCCACGGGTACCGCGTCGAAGTGTGTCACCGTCGAAGTGTACCTACTTCACCGTCGACGGGTACTATCGTCGAAATGGGCCCACTTCACCGTCGACGGGTACTACCGTATCGTCGAAGTGTACCTACTTCACCGTCGACGGGTACTACCGTACCGTCGAACCGTCGACGGGTACTACCGTCGAGTGTACCCACTTCACCGTCCACGGGTACCGTCCAAGTG
>CAXANZ010000094.1:12500-15000 GCA_963970385.1 Theonella swinhoei
GCTAAAGTGTGCCAACGTATCGTGTGTGGCACACTTATTACATCACTAATTACGTGAGGCTAGTAAGGGAGTGGTTAGGGGTTGGGAAACCATTCAAGTGGCAACAGATTAGTTGTTGCATGGGCCCTCGTGCTCACACGGGATAGTTATATAACTGTGCCAACATATCCTGTGTGGCACTCGGGCCCATGCAACAACTAGTACTTGTGTGATGTTAAAGGACGTAGCCAATATTCAATATTTCCTCTTATTTTCAGTGGAATCCTGCCCAATTCTCCGTATACACCGATGTTTGTAGCTGATGATGGGACATTCCAGATCAATTAACAGAATTTTCAATGCATAAGCTCAATTTCGGTGTTGTTTGTTTGATGCTCCTCTTGGTCGATAATATTATCATGATCTTACCCGCACTGCTTGACTGTAGAGTACAGTCTAAGGTCACTAATGAATTGACAGAACAAGAGTGGGCTAAGTGGACGGCCTTGCCTAACTCGTTTGGCACATCTGGATGTCATATCCGACTACAGATGTTGCATCGCTATACATGGAAAAGCATGCGTATAGCACACTGGCCAAGAGGTATTAGAGAGAAGGAAAGCCGGAACCCTAATCTCAACAAACCGAACAATAACTATGCACAAGACGTATGACACACGACATGCACAGACTGGAGCAGGACAGCCTCCAGAACCGGGGCGGTGGGTTACAGATCTTTTGGCCGGCCAACTCTCCACACACACACACACACACACACACACACACACACACACACACACACACGCACAGTGTCCAAACTCCAATAAAATACGAACATAAACAGCCCAAATACACTCGAGTATGCATACAGCCTCTAAGCTTAGAAAAATAAAGGCTTGGGACAATACATACATGTGCAGCCTCTAGGCTTAGAAATGGTAGAACAGCAGCTCACCTCACACAAACCCTCCAGCAGCAGAAAATGCAGGGAGGTAACCTGCCAGGCACTCAAAAGCTACTACTATCATGTCATCTGTGGTGGTGTTCCCATACATGTTTGTACATTGCACCTACATTTTTACATAGTCTCCCATACACGTTATGTACATTGCACCTACATTTTCACAAAACTAGAGTCTAGGTCTGGTAGTACTCAACAGCTGGCAAGCAAATTCCTTCTTGAATATGCATTTAATGTACACAGTCCCGATGGAATTGTACAAAATCACTACATATTCCACACACACCGCCGTACACCGTGGAAGTGTACCGTCGACGGTAGTGTTGGTTACCCACGTCGGGGTCGAAATATCGTGTACCCACATCACTGTCGAAAAATCACGTCGACGGTGAAGTAGGTACACTTCGACGGTGGCAAACTTTGACGGCATCCGTTGACGGTGAAGTGGGCACATTTCGACGGTAGTATCCGTCGACGGTGTAGTGGGCACATTTCGACGCGTCGACGGGTACCGTCGAAGTGTGTCACCGTCGAAGTGTGTCACTGTCGAAGTGTACCTACTTCACCGTCGACGGGTACTACCGTCGAAATGTGCCCACTTCACCGTCGACGGGTACTACCGTATCGTCGAAGTGTACCCACTTCACCGTCGACGGGTACTACCGTCGAAGTGTACCTACTTCACCGTCCACGGGTACCGCGTCGAAGTGTGTCACCGTCGAAGTGTACCTACTTCACCGTCGACGGGTACTATCGTCGAAATGGGCCCACTTCACCGTCGACGGGTACTACCGTATCGTCGAAGTGTACCTACTTCACCGTCGACGGGTACTACCGTACCGTCGAACCGTCGACGGGTACTACCGTCGAGTGTACCCACTTCACCGTCCACGGGTACCGTCCAAGTGTCACCGTCGAAGTGTACCCACATCCCCGTCAAAGTGGTCACCGTCGAAGTGATGTGGGTACCTTCGATGGTAGTACCCGTCGAGGATTGAATTGGACAAGTACTATCGTCGGACTGTACCCACATCACCGTCGACGGTGATGCGGGTACCCCTTTACCGTCGAAGTGTGTCGCCGTCGAAGTGTGCCACCGTCGAAGTGTACCCACTTCACCGTGTTTGTAACCGTCGGAAGTGTACCCACTTCACCGTCGACGGGTGCCGTCGAAGTGTGTCACCGTCGATTCACCACCGTCGAAGTGCACCCACTTCACCAACCTCGACGGGTACTTCACCGTCGACGGTTATCGCCGGTGTGTCACCGTCGAAGTGTACCCACTTCACCGTCGACAGGTACTATCGTCGAACTGTCACCGTCGAAGTGTTCCCACTTCACCGTCGACAGGTACTATCGTCGAAGTGTACCCACTTCACCGTCGACAGGTACTATCGTCGAAGTGTACCCACTTCACCGTCGACAGGTACTATCGTCGAAGTGTACCCACTTCACCGTCGACAGGTACTATCGTCGAAGTGTACCCACTTCACCGTCGACAGGTACTATCGTCGCACTGTCACCGTCGAAGTGTACCCACTTCACCGTCGACAGGTACTA
>CAXANZ010000094.1:22500-25000 GCA_963970385.1 Theonella swinhoei
CTGACGAGACCGACGACTCTCACCCGGCCCCAAAATGCCGAGGAAAGCCGTACACTCTCCACCGTCGACGGCAAACGGCGGCAGGACAATGCAACCGCGCCTACAGTGGCCACGGGCAACCCGACCTCGCTCACCGACAGCACCCGTCTCGCACTGAACGGCAACAAACCGACGGTAGGTGCCTTCACGACCGAGCGAAACTGGGTAGTTGTAGAGAGCTTTGCAAAACAATTTTTTGCAAACCTCCCCCCCCTCACCACCCGATATAGGCAAGAAACGACTGAATTTTAGTCTAAGTTGGGGCGACGACTGAGAGTGTTTGTAAGATCGGAGCACCTGTCAGTGACAGTGTGTTTGTGTGTGTGTGTGTGTGTGTGTCTTGCCGTAACTCGGACCGGGAAGGTTGCATCGACACCTCCTTCGGTGAGAGGTGGTCACCGATTGTGGTGAAGGTGAGGGTGAGGTCACGTGACTGTCAGGTGGGTGTTTGACCATATATGGCGAAAAGTGTGACGGGTGAAGTGTGGACGCGTGTTTGGTTGCGGTGCTAGTGGGAGCGTGCAGGGGTGTGTTGCCGAAGGCATATTTTCATTTGGCGCACGTCCACAGCCGCAGATCGGAGGGGGCCAGTCCGTAGGACGAAGGGGGGGAGTTCCGGCAGGCCTCACTGGCCTCGACGACTGTGGCAAGGTTCTGCCAGGTGCGAGAAGGCGTGCAAATGACTGGGCGGAGTTAAGCGACTAGACTTGATGAATTATTAATTAACCCCTGGTTAATTAATTAGTTAATTAATGGGGATTGAATTGCATTTTTGGGTGGTTGCGGATGCGGGCGGGGTCACGGCAAGTCTACGGGATGTGCGTGTGCAAGTCAATTTTTTCATTTTCAGTTTCAATTTGCCGCTTCCAACGCCAATTTCAGCCGTTTCCTGGTATAAACATTGCTGCTCTGCACTGTGCACGCTGCCTAAGGGGGCATTTTGCGAAGGCGTGGTCTGAAAGGTGTCGATTCTACGACAACAAAAACACCACCACCACCAATGGCGACGGTACAACACAACAACAACAACAACAACAACAACAGCAACAACAAACAAAAAAAGGAAAAAGATTGAGACTACATCTTATTGTCCTAGTTTCAAACCGAATATTTCGTTGTAATTCGCAGCTGTTGTAAACTTTGCATCTGTGGGGAGCATGTTAATTGCGCTTTCTTTTCGCGGGTACAAAGTCCTCGTATTCTGGCAATCTGTGTATCGAAGAGCGGTAATGCGTTTCATCTTCCATACAACTCCACACGTTCGACACACTCTTTCCTCTGGAGGTAAAGGTGGTCTAGTGAGTGTATCGTCCTGTTTCAATGGCTAGCGAATGGCGACTTCTTCTGAACCTTGCAACTGCCGTGCGCAAGTGGGATGGTAGAAACAAATAAGTTGGTAGGGTCTCATTTTTGGGAGTGTGATGTATCCTGTCTCCACTTTTGCATATTGATCGTATAGACGTTCTCCGGCTCTAAGTGCTACCTCTGCTGGCTCTAGTCTGGACACTTCGTCGTAATTGGATAAATCGCAATGATTCAATACAGACCGTATATGTGATAATCACACAATGAGTTGAACTGTTGGTGTTTTCTATAGCAGGCCCACAGTACGGGGAGATATGTTTTTTCCTGGTAGAGTAACAGATCAAAGGCTAAAGTGTGCCAACGTATCGTGTGTGGCACACTTATTACATCACTAATTACGTGAGGCTAGTAAGGGAGTGGTTAGGGGTTGGGAAACCATTCAAGTGGCAACAGATTAGTTGTTGCATGGGCCCTCGTGCTCACACGGGATAGTTATATAACTGTGCCAACATATCCTGTGTGGCACTCGGGCCCATGCAACAACTAGTACTTGTGTGATGTTAAAGGACGTAGCCAATATTCGATATTTCCTCTTATTTTCAGTGGAATCCTGCCCAATTCTCCGTATACACCGATGTTTGTAGCTGATGATGGGACATTCCAGATCAATTAACAGAATTTTCAATGCATAAGCTCAATTTCGGTGTTGTTTGTTTGATGCTCCTCTTGGTCGATAATATTATCATGATCTTACCCGCACTGCTTGACTGTAGAGTACAGTCTAAGGTCACTAATGAATTGACAGAACAAGAGTGGGCTAAGTGGACGGCCTTGCCTAACTCGTTTGGCACATCTGGATGTCATATCCGACTACAGATGTTGCATCGCTATACATGGAAAAGCATGCGTATAGCACACTGGCCAAGAGGTATTAGAGAGAAGGAAAGCCGGAACCCTAATCTCAACAAACCGAACAATAACTATGCACAAGACGTATGACACACGACATGCACAGACTGGAGCAGGACAGCCTCCAGAACCGGGGCGGTGGGTTACAGATCTTTTGGCCGGCCAACTCTCCACACACACACACACACACACACACACACACACACACACACACGCACAGTGTCCAAACTCCAATAAAATACGAACA
>CAXANZ010000094.1:35000-37144 GCA_963970385.1 Theonella swinhoei
GTTAAGCGACTAGACTTGATGAATTATTAATTAACCCCTGGTTAATTAATTAGTTAATTAATGGGGATTGAATTGCATTTTTGGGTGGTTGCGGATGCGGGCGGGGTCACGGCAAGTCTACGGGATGTGCGTGTGCAAGTCAATTTTTTCATTTTCAGTTTCAATTTGCCGCTTCCAACGCCAATTTCAGCCGTTTCCTGGTATAAACATTGCTGCTCTGCACTGTGCACGCTGCCTAAGGGGGCATTTTGCGAAGGCGTGGTCTGAAAGGTGTCGATTCTACGACAACAAAAACACCACCACCACCAATGGCGACGGTACAACACAACAACAACAACAACAACAACAACAACAGCAACAACAAACAAAAAAAGGAAAAAGATTGAGACTACATCTTATTGTCCTAGTTTCAAACCGAATATTTCGTTGTAATTCGCAGCTGTTGTAAACTTTGCATCTGTGGGGAGCATGTTAATTGCGCTTTCTTTTCGCGGGTACAAAGTCCTCGTATTCTGGCAATCTGTGTATCGAAGAGCGGTAATGCGTTTCATCTTCCATACAACTCCACACGTTCGACACACTCTTTCCTCTGGAGGTAAAGGTGGTCTAGTGAGTGTATCGTCCTGTTTCAATGGCTAGCGAATGGCGACTTCTTCTGAACCTTGCAACTGCCGTGCGCAAGTGGGATGGTAGAAACAAATAAGTTGGTAGGGTCTCATTTTTGGGAGTGTGATGTATCCTGTCTCCACTTTTGCATATTGATCGTATAGACGTTCTCCGGCTCTAAGTGCTACCTCTGCTGGCTCTAGTCTGGACACTTCGTCGTAATTGGATAAATCGCAATGATTCAATACAGACCGTATATGTGATAATCACACAATGAGTTGAACTGTTGGTGTTTTCTATAGCAGGCCCACAGTACGGGGAGATATGTTTTTTCCTGGTAGAGTAACAGATCAAAGGCTAAAGTGTGCCAACGTATCGTGTGTGGCACACTTATTACATCACTAATTACGTGAGGCTAGTAAGGGAGTGGTTAGGGGTTGGGAAACCATTCAAGTGGCAACAGATTAGTTGTTGCATGGGCCCTCGTGCTCACACGGGATAGTTATATAACTGTGCCAACATATCCTGTGTGGCACTCGGGCCCATGCAACAACTAGTACTTGTGTGATGTTAAAGGACGTAGCCAATATTCGATATTTCCTCTTATTTTCAGTGGAATCCTGCCCAATTCTCCGTATACACCGATGTTTGTAGCTGATGATGGGACATTCCAGATCAATTAACAGAATTTTCAATGCATAAGCTCAATTTCGGTGTTGTTTGTTTGATGCTCCTCTTGGTCGATAATATTATCATGATCTTACCCGCACTGCTTGACTGTAGAGTACAGTCTAAGGTCACTAATGAATTGACAGAACAAGAGTGGGCTAAGTGGACGGCCTTGCCTAACTCGTTTGGCACATCTGGATGTCATATCCGACTACAGATGTTGCATCGCTATACATGGAAAAGCATGCGTATAGCACACTGGCCAAGAGGTATTAGAGAGAAGGAAAGCCGGAACCCTAATCTCAACAAACCGAACAATAACTATGCACAAGACGTATGACACACGACATGCACAGACTGGAGCAGGACAGCCTCCAGAACCGGGGCGGTGGGTTACAGATCTTTTGGCCGGCCAACTCTCCACACACACACACACACACACACACACACACACACACACACACACGCACAGTGTCCAAACTCCAATAAAATACGAACATAAACAGCCCAAATACACTCGAGTATGCATACAGCCTCTAAGCTTAGAAAAATAAAGGCTTGGGACAATACATACATGTGCAGCCTCTAGGCTTAGAAATGGTAGAACAGCAGCTCACCTCACACAAACCCTCCAGCAGCAGAAAATGCAGGGAGGTAACCTGCCAGGCACTCAAAAGCTACTACTATCATGTCATCTGTGGTGGTGTTCCCATACATGTTTGTACATTGCACCTACATTTTTACATAGTCTCCCATACACGTTATGTACATTGCACCTACATTTTCACAAAACTAGAGTCTAGGTCTGGTAGTACTCAACAGCTGGCAAGCAAATTCCTTCTTGAATATGCATTTAATGTACACAGTCC
>CAXANZ010000095.1:0-15380 GCA_963970385.1 Theonella swinhoei
CTGAAATAAGAAACCACCTACTTACTACCACCCCCTCTATTACATACCTCAATACATATGTGGTTTCAAAAATGCCTCACACATTAACTACCTACTTGTACATTGGAATGAGTACTAGGGTACCCTAACAGTTCCTGTTCTAATCATAGAAGATTAATGAGAGTTTCAAGAAGTGCTCCCTCCTCCAAAAAAAAAATCCCTCTGTACTCACTACTACTTACCTGGTGAGTGGGTTTGGCAGGGCAGTCCATAAATATGGTGTGTTAATTAGAGATAAGTGGTTATGGATGTTACTGAATGCCAAATACGCTAATTAATGAGAGTATTTCTCTTTAATAGGGACACATCTTCAGGTCCCAAAGTCTGTGTACAAGTCTGTACATACCACCCTCTGAAATGAGGGCACCTCTCTGATAGGGACACATCTTCAGGTCCCAACTCCATTGAAGCCTGTACATACCACCCTCTGAAATGAGGACACCTCTCTAATAGGGACACATCTTCAGGTCCCAACTCCATTGAAGCCTGTACATACCACCCTCTGAAATGAGGACACCTCTCTAATAGGGACACATCTTCAGGTCCCAACTCCATTGAAGCCTGTACATACCACCCTCTGAAATGAGGACACCTCTCCAATAGGGACACATCTTCAAGTTCCAACTCCACTAAAGCCTGTACATACCACCCTCTGAAATGAGGACACATCTTCCATTGAATACTCTGTCAAAAGATAACCCACACTAACACCTATTTAACACTTCTTTGTGAGATACTACCAAAGGCAACACCCACACACAGTTTATCTTTACATCTAATGCTACAAGTTTTACATGAAAACACCTCCTACAGTTTTAACAATGTATCACACCTACAACTTTACAAGGTCATTATCTGGCAATCATATATTCTTCATACATATGTAGTTATACAGCATGTGAAAGCAGCTGCTTGTACCATGTTTCCATGGTAGTTAATAACATTGTGTGCACTAATACTGGCACACCACCTCACTATAACCCCTACACATGGCATACAATCATCTGCTTGGTCCTTCAGCAGCTGTATGTGAATTCAGAAACACAAGGCCGGGAGCAAGCTCAGCTCAGAATACTGTCTCCTTGGACTTTCTGAATTCACAAGCCTACCTCAGGCCCACTGTCTCGTATATAAGATAAGACTGGTAACCTAGCTCGTACTTACCTTCGAGACCAGGCACGTGAAGAGGACTTTCTCAAAGCCGTGGGATCGTCGGAGGTGGGTCAACGAAGCCTCGTAGTCCCGAACATTGGGGTTTTCATTCTGAAAAAGTAGAGAAAATGGAATATTAAATGCCAACCAACAAATCTCCCATTTTATGGATACTTAATGTACTTCATGTTCACAGTGGAACATTGGAAGTGTCCTGATTAGTGAGGTGTCCTGATTAGTGAGGTGTCCTGATTGGTGAGGTGTCCTGATTGGTGAGGTGTCCCGATTAGTGAGGTGTCCTGATTAGAGGGGTGTCCTGATTAGTGAGGTGTCCTGATTAGTGAGGTGTCCTGATTAGTGAGGTGTCCTGATTTCAGGGGTGAAAAGTACAGTATTCGGGACAGGAAACTGCTCGATTGAAGTATGTGTCACTATTGAATAATTCATGAGCTGTTTATACATCAAAGCCAATTGCATGTCAGCATATAGCAACATACACATGTGTATGCCACTATTGAATATACATATTGCATTTCCCAATTAACATAGAGACATAACAGTTGACATGTCACAAGAGAAGCTCACTGGCTGTTACTTTTGAAAAACAACCATCTTCTTTTATCTGTTTCGGTACTGCAGATGGCTAACAGAGTGATAGTGAAAACACTAAGGTTATATATGGCAGCTGCAAGCAAACAGAGGAGCTTCAAAAATGGTGAGGTTTAGTGAGTGAAAGTGTGTGGATGTAAATATACATGTTTTGAGAAGACTGGGGGAGGGGTGGTTGTATCAATAGGGTAGCAACTTGGAAGCAGCTGTTTTATTCTTTGCTCTCTTTCTCTGCTCTTAAGATGCAATGGAGTCTGTACATACCATTCTCTAAAATGAGGACACCTCTCTAATGTGCATATACTACCCTCTGAAATAGGACACGGACTTCTCTAATAGGGACATGCTTCTGTACGTGACGCACTCTGAAATGAGGGCACTTCTGACACATCTCATTTCACTGTACCTTAGGTGACAAGTACACCTCTCGTAGGGTGCGTAGCAGGTGATCTGGTCACATGAGGTATACACAATATTTCCTGTTGTTTCTTCACTCATAGAATTGCATCATGTGGTTAAATCAACAGCATGTGTACTGGTCATGGGATTCAGGGAGTGCAGGGTTGCAGTGTTGTAGTCATGGAAACCACGACCCTTGTGACATGTACTATTCTCATTATGACTTACAGCTGCCCTCGAATGTCCGGCAGGAGTGCATGTATTGTAGTCATAGAAACCATGAGCCCTTGGGACATGTATACCCTCATTACAGGTGGTGGCCAGCAGTGCATGTGTACAATAGTGGACCTACATTAGCCAGCTGCCTTGAATATCAGGAAGCTAGGGGTGCATGTGAAGTAGCACTAAATCAAAAACCTTTGAGACACATAATATCCTTCACAGGTGTCATGCAGCCATGTATATGTGTAGTTGTACACGTCATAAAAATCATCAACCCTTGATTTCCTTCCCACACTAGAGCTGCCTCTCATCTCTAAGATATGCAGTATCTGACCTTGATTTCCAGGTACAGCTGCCTTTCATCCCATAAGATATTGATTTCCAGGTTCGTCATACAGGCTGCCTTTAATCTCTAAGGATATCCAGTATCTGACTTCTGTTTCCTGGGCTGGCTCTATTGCCATGTTTGAGCACTTTTTAGCAAACAGGACACCCAACTAATCACTTTGTTCTATCGTGAGGATGTCCTGATGAGTATAACCATTACATCATCGATCTCAAACCATTGATAATTCTCTAACCCATTACATCATTGATAATTCTCTAACCCATTACGTCATCGATAATTCTCTAACCCATCACGTCATTGATAATTCTCTAACCCATCACGTCATTGATAATTCTCTAACCCAATCACGTCATTGATAATTCTCTAACCCATCATGTCATCGACAATTCTCTAACCCATCACGTCATTGATAATTCTCTAACCCATTACGTCATTGATAATTCTCTAACCCAATCACGTCATTGATAATTCTCTAACCCATCATGTCATTGATAATTCTCTAACCCATCACGTCATTGATAATTCTCTAACCCATCACGTCATCGATAATTCTCTAACCCATCACGTCATTGATAATTCTCTAACCCATCACGTCATCGATAATTCTCTAACCCATCATGTCATCGATAATTCTCTAACCCATCACGTCATCGATAATTCTCTCATACCTAATACAGTGAATGTCACACATATCAAGATGACATTAAGTAGCTTTCAAGTGCTTCACTTCCACCACATGTTAGTTAGCAAGCAGCATGTGGCCATCACATGCAGAGCATGTGGTGACCATATATGGCACACACAGCCCCACTTGGGTGGAAGTTAATAACCACCTGGTTAGTTACCAGGAAGTGGTGACAGCATAGCAACCATGTGAGGCAATAGTAGGGATGTATACACACGTACTAGCACGCGTGCTAAAATTTAAGCACACGTGGAAAACATCTCTACCTACCTGTAGAGTTAAGTAGTTTCCAATCCACTTGCGGTTGTACCCCCAGTTAGGTCTCCTGTTGTTGAGAGCGCCGTATGCAATGGCTTTCAGCTGAACCTCAGGTCTATCACGTACTGGGATGCGAAGTAGGATCACCTTCGCCCTCCACCTGTATAAATTACAGTGTGCTAAGGGTTAAATACCATGAAGGGTTAAATGCCATGGGAAGGGTTAAATGCCATGAAGTGTCCACCTGTACAAATCACAGTGTGCTAAGGGTTAAATGCCATGAAGGGTTAAATGCCATGAAGTGTCCACCTGTACAAATTACAGTGTGCTAAGGGTTAAATGAGATAAACAGGACACCTTTTGCTGCCCCAAATAGTGTACTTTCAACCACAAAGAGCTAGAATATTGTCAATAATAATATCCCATATATTGGTACATATTCTACATGATATACATGTACATGTAAGTACTGACAATTGCTAATGTAATACTGACAGAGACTTGAAGACAAGCATGCCAAAGGTCCCTAGGAACAAACAACTTCTACAAAGTCGTTCCCTTGGAACCAGCTGCATTAGAACTCTTTGAAATTTCTCCCTCCAAATGTTACCCTCAGCCAAACCAGCCTTTAGAGCTCTTATCTCTCAGGTACCCAGTTACTGTGTCCCTATCAACATATCACTCAATGACACGGGAACTACATATGTTCTCTTTGTTGCTAGGGCCAACCTCTCTCTCTGCCCCCCCTTTCACTCCTTGCTTTTGAATTCAGTCCCCCTATCATTGATGAATTCTGTTTCTCTATTCATAAAAATTCTCTCTCTCTATCTTTCTATTCATAACCCTCCCTCATACACACCCACTGCTTTCACTTTCACACATCTTTATCTAAACATCTATCGTCTTCTTTATCCAATCTAAACATGAAATTAAGCCAGTAGGAAAGTAAGAATATACAAGGAAGCGCTATACTAGCTGACGTTAAGGATCACGTGTTTAGTGAGCTCACCTAGTCACACACCTGGTGCAATATTTCTAGAAATGATATATGAATATCCTTCTTTGTCTGAGTTTGAATTGCGAGGCTTGAGGATTGCCTGTAGGCTCGGTGAAGTCACTCCCACAGAGACAATCTACGTTTCTGTATCAACTGTTTGGGCGATGGGTGTCAGCAAAATAGACAAAACAGTACAGGCAACTGTCACTGAAGCATAGAGAAAGATTTGTTGTGTGGTCATCCGATCACTTACCCTTCACAGCACTGTACTTGTGTACATGTACTGTCGCTATAAACAGCAGCTGCATTGTATATCATATCCCGCCTAATGTTACGGTAACCACAGACCAAATCCATCAATACACGCCCATATATTCTAATCACATGTAAATCTATAGCAGCTTTAATAGAATGTTTACAACCTCACCTACAATGTAATTGGACATGTACTATACTTGCAGTTGCTAATAGTAACCAATAATCATGTCTGCATGTAGAATTACAGATATGGAACTCAGTTTCGCTGATGTCAGTCAAACTGTGTTCCTATTAGAGAGGTGTCCTCATTTCAGAGGGTGATATGTACAGGCTTCAATGGAGTTGGGACCTAAAGATGTGTCCCTATTAGAGAGGTGTCCTCATTTCAGAGGGTGGTATGTACAGGCTTCAATGGAGTTGGGACCTGAAGATGTGTCCCTATTAGAGAGGTGTCCTTACTTCAGTCATGAATACTTTTAATAAATTTCCCCACAACTCACTACACAGTGCACTACAAGCACTGGCCACCCGAAAAGTCACGGGCTGGCCAGCTGCCTTCCCTATTGTGGCATAAGGAGTGCCGGATACAGCAAGATCTTCTCACCATTAAGCTAGTACCTCCAAATCCCAAGAGGACCCCTTACTAACTACAGCAGGTACCACCCCCCACACAGTATGGCATCACCCCTTTACCTTTACCTTGCGTTGATTTAATATTTAACATACATATATTATATGTACACTATATCAACAAGGAGTAGACCTGTTTCTACATCCCAAGATAATTTAGACTACGGTAACTTTAAATTGACCAATCAGGTTGCGAGAAACGCGGGATCTATTTTTCATAGTCACCTCGTTAGAGGGATCTATAGTTGGCCGCTGGCCCCTAGTACCGGGATCTATTGCCACGCTTGTTGCTAGCGGTTTGAATGGTCATTGTCCAATCAGCTTCTCCGCTGTAGTCTAAAATAGTTATACGCATTCGTCGTTAGGAACAACGCGATTTAGAAAGCCTCGGGCCCTTGGTAGTGCCCTCGCTATGCTCAGGACGCTACATCCGGCCCTCGGCTTTCTAAATCGCGCTGTTCCCTCGACTCAGCATCTAACTTGTATTTAGATCACCTTTTCTGGATCTTTGCGTTGATTAATCTGACTCCTAATACGTACGTATGTACATAAGTGTTACATCAACCTTCCCTTGTGTTGGTTTAATCCTCTCATATCAAGCACTCAAGGACTAGACTGGTTTCTATTTTTACATCTTATGATAAATTTAGGAACAGAGTACGTACATGTATATCACGACTAAATCAACGTTACCTTAATTGCGTTGATTTAATCTTCTGTATTAATGTACATTTGTGTTGTATCAACAAGGGATAGACTAGTTGTTTCATTTATACGTACATCCTACAAACAATACATATGATGAAATATAGATTCTTAGTTCTCCTGGTGATGTGTAGAGAACTGTAATATTCGATGGCTCAGGCGTAAGGGATGAAGAGAGAGAGCAGGAAAGACCAAATTTAACTGGGAGTCATGGCTCAGTGGTTAGTGCACTGGATTTCCAGTCACTGATCCCGAGTTCAATTCCCGGTGGAAATCGGTCTTTCCTGCTCTCTCTTCGTCCCTTACGCCCGAGACATCGAATATTACAGTTCTCAATACATATCATCAAAGGATTAACCTTTACCTTGCGTTGATTTAAACTGCTTACATGTATACGTATATGCCAGCTGAGCTGCCTCGGTAGCTCAGTTGGTAAGAGCTATGCCTAGCAAGCGGACGGTCGTGGGTTCGAATCCTATCCGAGGCAGTTTTTTCTTTGAAAAATAACTGCCTTGGGCGAGTTGTGTTGTGTTGCTTTGTCTTTCTGTTGTGTTGTGTTGCCTTGTCTTTCTTTCTCTCTAAGCATCTCATGGATAATTTCGAATCCTATCCGAGGCAGTTTTTTCTTTGAAAAATAACTGCCTTGGGCGAGTTGTGTTGTGTTGCTTTGTCTTTCTGTTGTGTTGTGTTGCCTTGTCTTTCTTTCTCTCTAAGCATCTCATGGATAATTAAGTCATGTATGTTAATATATCAGAAAGAGTAGAGTTGTTTACCCGTGCATGTGCAGGAGGGTTGCGGTAGTTGGCTCTGCACACACAGTTTTCATGTACACGGAGAAAGGTGTGTAGAGCTCATTAGAAAGAGAAAGAGACCCACTCTGTGTATATGTGTATTTATTGTGTTACTAAGCAACAGGCATGCACGAGATAGGCATGGAGTATTTGTTTTTGGTTATGGAAACTATGTCATTCACAATTACATCATTCACAATTATGTCGGGTATGATGGCTTGGTTAGGGATAGGGTTAGGTTAGGGCTAAGATTGTTGATGACGTAATCTGTAAAGCACTCGTAAATTAAGTCTACTTTGTACCTGTATTGTACGCACATATGTTGGCGAGTGTTTAGATAAGAAGGGGTTATTGCAGGAAGGGCAGGCTGGATTTAGAGTTGATAAACAGGATTTGCACGGATAACGTTGACTCTTTGTGAATAAAATTGTGCTAGGTTGGGGTACATATGCAGGGTTTAATCCAGGGGGGCACAGGGGGGCAAATGCCCCCCCCCCCAAGGATTTCAGTTGCCCCCCCAAGCATATGACACCATCAACAATCCATCTCCTGCCCTGCCAAATGTGCCCCCCCAAGTTTCTACAATTATTAATTTTGCCCCCTCAAGGACTCATGTCTAGATTAAACACTGGATATGCATTCATTTTAGTAGTAAGTAAAGCCTAATACAGTGTGCGGTACGATGGTTTTTAGGTAAATCTGTAGTTCTTGTACTATCACCAACTGTCTGTACTGGAGTGCTAGTATACCTGTCTCTATTAGGATATATCACAAAGGTAAATCCAAGGCAAGACTCTGGAGGCACGCTAACAGATCTAACTTTTACGTCATAGTCTACGACAGAAGGGCTTGACAATGTTCTCTCAAAATGCACATGGCTTTACAATGCTCTCTCAAAAAATACGCATGGCTTGACAATGTTCTCACAAAACATGGCTTGACAATGTTCTCGCAAAATGCACATGGCTTTACAATGCTCTCTCAAAAAATACGCATGGCTTGACAATGTTCTCACAAAACATGGCTTGACAATGTTCTCACAAAAATGCACATGGCTTGACAATGCTTTCTCAAAAATGCACATGGCTTGACAATGTTCTCTCAAAACATGGCTTGACAATGTTCTCGCAAAATGCACATGGCTTGACAACGCTCTCTCAAAAAATACGCATGGCTTGACAATGTTCTCACAAAACATGGCTTGACAATGTTCTCACAAAATGCACATGGCTTGACAACGTTCTCTCAAAAATACGTGTGGCTTGACAATGTTCTCTCAAAACATGGCTTGACAATGTTCTCGCAAAATGCACATGGCTTGACAATGCTCCCTCAAAAATACGCATGGCTTGACAATGTTCTCTCAAAAAATACGCATGGCTTGACAATGTTCTCTTGAAACATGGCTTGACAATGTTCTCGCAAAATGCACATGGCTTGACAACGTTCTCTCAAAAATACGCATGGCTTGACAATGTTTTCTTAAAACATGGCTTGACAATGTTCTCGCAAAAATGCACATGGCTTGACAATGTTCTCACAAAAATGCACATGGCTTGACATTGCTCCCTCAAAAATACGCATGGCTTGACAATGTTCTCTCAAAACATGGCTTGACAATGTTCTCTTAAAACATGGCTTGACAATGCTTTCTCAAAAATACGCATGGCTTGACAATGTTCTCTCAAAACATGGCTTGACAATGTTCTCGCAAAATGCACATGGCTTGACAACGCTCTCTCAAAAAATACGCATGGCTTGACAATGTTCTCACAAAACATGGCTTGACAATGTTCTCACAAAATGCACATGGCTTGACAACGTTCTCTCAAAAATACGTGTGGCTTGACAATGTTCTCTCAAAACATGGCTTGACAATGTTCTCGCAAAATGCACATGGCTTGACAACGTTCTCTCAAAAATACGCATGGCTTGACAATGTTCTCTCAAAACATGGCTTGACAATGTTCTCGCAAAATGCACATGGCTTGACAACGCTCTCTCAAAAAATACGCATGGCTTGACAATGTTCTCACAAAACATGGCTTGACAATGTTCTCACAAAATGCACATGGCTTGACAACGTTCTCTCAAAAATACGTGTGGCTTGACAATGTTCTCTCAAAACATGGCTTGACAATGTTCTCGCAAAATGCACATGGCTTGACAACGCTCTCTCAAAAAATACGCATGGCTTGACAATGTTCTCACAAAACATGGCTTGACAATGTTCTCACAAAATGCACATGGCTTGACAACGTTCTCTCAAAAATACGTGTGGCTTGACAATGTTCTCTCAAAACATGGCTTGACAATGTTCTCGCAAAATGCACATGGCTTGACAATGCTCCCTCAAAAATACGCATGGCTTGACAATGTTCTCTCAAAAAATACGCATGGCTTGACAATGTTCTCTTGAAACATGGCTTGACAATGTTCTCGCAAAATGCACATGGCTTGACAACGTTCTCTCAAAAATACGCATGGCTTGACAATGTTTTCTTAAAACATGGCTTGACAATGTTCTCGCAAAAATGCACATGGCTTGACAATGTTCTCACAAAAATGCACATGGCTTGACATTGCTCCCTCAAAAATACGCATGGCTTGACAATGTTCTCTCAAAACATGGCTTGACAATGTTCTCTTAAAACATGGCTTGACAATGCTTTCTCAAAAATACGCATGGCTTGACAATGTTCTCTCAAAACATGGCTTGACAATGTTCTCGCAAAATGCACATGGCTTGACAACGCTCTCTCAAAAAATACGCATGGCTTGACAATGTTCTCACAAAACATGGCTTGACAATGTTCTCACAAAATGCACATGGCTTGACAACGTTCTCTCAAAAATACGTGTGGCTTGACAATGTTCTCTCAAAACATGGCTTGACAATGTTCTCGCAAAATGCACATGGCTTGACAATGCTCCCTCAAAAATACGCATGGCTTGACAATGTTCTCTCAAAAAATACGCATGGCTTGACAATGTTCTCTTGAAACATGGCTTGACAATGTTCTCGCAAAATGCACATGGCTTGACAACGTTCTCTCAAAAATACGCATGGCTTGACAATGTTTTCTTAAAACATGGCTTGACAATGTTCTCGCAAAAATGCACATGGCTTGACAATGTTCTCACAAAAATGCACATGGCTTGACATTGCTCCCTCAAAAATACGCATGGCTTGACAATGTTCTCTCAAAACATGGCTTGACAAGCCGCTATTTTGCTGGGCATGTGCTGACTATATCCCATAGACCTCAAGTGTGGTGTGGATTGTTCATAAAAGTCTGTTGTTGCTTAGTAACATCCAATGAAGTAGTTACAGCTGCATTCTCTCTTACAGGCAGGGGCATAACTAGAATAATGAATGTACTGAAATGCAGAACCTTCGGCGCATGCATCGCAGAAAGCGCATGTATTATCAGTGGAGGGGAAAATGGCCGACTGCAACGCTGGAAGGACTCTTGGCTCTGTAACGGAGCAGTTTCAGAGAAAATTTCACACCCTTTGTTATGTGTTAGTGTTGTTTGTAAAACGAATAAACTTACAAGTGAGTTTGGGCACGGACAGACAGACAGACAGACAGACAGGCAGACAGCACGACTACAGTACCCTTGCTGTGGAAGTGCACCGACGAGGGTAATCATAGCAAAGGGGTTAAGGCTATAACTAGCCTCGTTCCCAGGCTACGCATCCTATGTGGCGAGGCCATAGCTGATGTTGAAAAGCGCTGGGGTGACCGCCCTACCTGGTTGGGGCTCAGGCTGTCCTGCCTGTACACTGCAACGTCAATGTGTGGGTTGTTGACTATTTATTCATGGATAATTAATTTGAATGACGTCGTTACGTCAACACTACTGGAGGTCAATGACAGTTGACAGTTGACATAACACTTTAATAGTGTACATATCCCTGACAGTGACGCACTCTTTCTCTATCAGGACATCCATCTAATCAGGACATCCATCTAATCAGGAAGCGTAATCAGGACACTCTTGTTATCTAATCAGGACACTCTCATTATCTAATCAGAATACCCATCTAATTAATCAGGACACCCATCTAATCAGGACACTTTTGCTATCTAATCAGGACACCCTGTTATCTATCAGGACACCCTTGAGATGAATGTGTCCTGATTTCAGGGGTATTGTATTTGAGCAACAAAGTGTCCTGTTTATGGAACTGTCGATATTTCCGGGGTCCTAATTATAGAGGAGTCCATTGTTGACGAGATAGATAATTAGTTTCAAAACACTCAACCAAATCTCTGTCACAAGCTTATAAGGAAATATTAATTAATATTAATCCCCCACACCTGACTATATGTGTCCTATTCAATATTCATAACTTATTACGATCACTTGATTACATGCATATCATTTACAGGTTAAAGTACAAGCATGTATACATGTATTACATGTATTACATGTATTACATGTATTACATGTATTACATGTATTACATGTACAACACTAACATGATGTACAACACTAACATGATGTACAACACCAACATGATGTGTACATATGAATATTGATGTACGTAGGAATGGAAAGTTAACGAACTTTGACGTAAATGAATATTAAGGAAGTTCAATCATGCCCCTGCAGGGACTCTAAAGGGTTAAAAATATCTTGTACACACGTGTACTACGACTTGGTAAGTGATATGGACAAAGTTTTGTTAAAAAATGTGGCAGACAAGTCTCGAGCAGAAGGTTGGGGTTCGCGTGGAATTAGCAATATTTTCTCATGGTGTCTGTTGCTATGGGAATGTGTCTCATGACGGATGTGGATTTAACCCTTTGACATTCCGCGATGGACGTGCAGAACTATCACACTCGGTGTTAATTAGCTAAAATGTAAGCAGAGCAGCCTCTAGCGGAAGGTTGGGGGTCTTATGGAAATAGCATCATTTTCTCACATGTCCCACAACGGATATGCCCTTGACATTCCGCGATAAATGTGTAGAGCTATCACTCTCTGTTTTAATCAGTTGCTATGCCCTCGAATTATGGACTGGTTTTAAGACAAAAGTGTCCTGATTAGTGAGGTGTCCTGATTAGCAAGGTGTCCTGACTAGTGAGGTGTCCTGATTAGTGAGGTGTCCTGATTATCAAAGTGTCCTGATTAGCAAGGCGTCAATTATGAGGGTTAAAATAAACGACATTGGACAGCACAGTGTCATGTTCATATTTCAGGCCATGGGGGTTAAACCTTAATTCAATCATCCGTTAATCAAAACAGCCTCATTAGGCAAGGGGTTAATAGGTTCATGCACACACACACACACACACACATTTCTCATTAAGAAGGAAATGATATCTCCACAATGAAGGGAAAATGGAACATCACGGATCATTTGGTAATATGAATATACTTGGACTCTAGATAATTCCCCTCAAACTTGACCATTTAAGGTGATTGTTTTCGAAGAGAAATGAGCTGCCTCTGCACCCACATGCTACTGAGGCAGCTATAGGAAAGGAAACACACACACACACACATGCACATGCACACACATGCACACACACACGCACACGCACACGCACACGCACACGCACACACACACACTATACCTGGCGTGTATTTGTTGGGCATAGGACACGAATTTTGTTAGAATGGGAGGTGGGTGTGGCCACTCAACAGACTTTCCAAGGTCGGGCATTGTTGTCACACCTCTAGAAGGGGAAGGATGGTAGGTTAGAGAGAGGTGTCCCCATTTCAGAGGGTGGTATGTACAGGCTTCAATGGAGTTGGGACCTGAAGATGTGTCCCTATTAGAGAGGTGTCCTCATTTCAGAGGGTGGTATGTACAGGCTTCAATGGAGTTGGGACCTGAAGATGTGTCCCTATTAGAGAGGTGTCCTCATTTCAGAGGGTGGTATGTACAGGCTTCAATGGAGTGGGACATGAAGATGTGTCCCTATTAGAGAGGTGTCCTCATTTCAGAGGGTGGTATGTACAGGCTTCAATGGAGGTGGGACCTGAAGATGTGTCCCTATTAGAGAGGTGTCCTCATTTCAGAGGGTGGTATGTACAGGCTTCAATGGAGTTGGGACCTGAAGATGTGTCCCTATTAGAGAGGTGTCCTCATTTCAGAGGGTGGTATGTACAGGCTTAATTCAATGGAGTGGGACCTGAAGATGTGTCCCTATTAGAGAGGTGTCTTCATTTTTCCATTTTCAAAAGTGATCAATATAACTAACTGGAAGAGAGAGATAATTCTATGAACGAAGCTCTTCATTTTGTATCGTCTATAGTAGGCTATGACCACACCCACTGCCTTTGTTTTCTGAATACGTCTTCGAACTAGGTATCCTCGTGTGTACTGAGGGAGGGAGGGAGGGAGGGGGAGGGGGAGGGGGGGAGGGAGGGAGGGAGAGAGAGGGAGAGAGAGAGAGAGAGAGAGAGAGAGGGAGAGAGAGAGAGAGAGAGAGAGAGAGAGAGAGAGAGAGAGAGAGAGAGAGAGAGAGAGAGAGAGAGAGAGAGAGAGAGTGTTGAAATTCAATTTATCTATGATCCTTAAAAATATGCCTCTCCAATGAACTTAGCAGCTGCAACACGAGGTACACACAATCCTCCTACTTTGCCCTCTGCGGTCGCCATGTATACACTAAGCCTAGATCACATGACTTAACAATTCCAACTATTCTAATAATCCCTCTCCTGACAATAAGATAGTGACCAGAGAGGCTTTTTGAACAAGATACCAGTGACCTTTGTACCAAACAACAAGCAGTTTTGAGTTTCGATGAACCAAATGCTTGTGGTTACAAATAATGAATATTGTTAGTCCACTATATTAATGGTTGTGGTTACAAATAATAAAATTGTTAGTCCCACTAACTTATGTAACTTCCCAGAATTTGGTTTTCTTGAAAATGACGCCATATTGTCTCTATACTATACTGATTAGTGAGGTGTCCTGAAAAGTAAAGTGTCCTGATTAGTGAGGTGTCCTGAAAAGTAAAGTGTCCTGATCAGTGAGGTGTCGGGAGCTGATTCAAGAGGTCAAAGGTTAATTTTGGTGGCTTTATTTCTGTGAGGGGAGCTCTTGTACTAACTCACTCTCTGTATGGTTGTGACCACATATGGCAGCTGCTTCACCCTCTCATGCTCCAGATAGGTCAAAGTCTGGGGACTACGAATGAACAATTTCGTGTTGCCATAGGCGACATCTTTTGTCAGCTTGTGGTGATGACACAACACCTCGGTGGCTTCTCTCATGTTACCACGGTAACTGGGCCAGGTCTCCCGGCAGGTCAATTTGTACCTGTTAAAGTGGAGTGAGGACACTTGTCTCTGGCCCCTCGAAGGGACATCCACCCTCCCTCCAGACTCACCTCTCTACGAATCTCTCATAAGGTTGTCTGTTGGCAAATCCTGCTCTGCGGACACGGACATTCTCTAGCAGACCCAGGTACCGTACCTGAACATGGGAATGGAGGAACGTACACGATCTTTTACCAACTCTCCCTTTTAACTCTACCTCACACCCTCTTCTCCCTTCCCTCCCTCCTCTCCTCCTCCTTCCTCCCCTCCTCCATCCCCTCCTCCATCCCCTCCTCCTTCCTCCCTCTCCCTCCTCCTTCCCTCCCTCCCTCCCTCCCTCCCTCCCTCCCCCTCCTTCCTCCCTCTCCCTCCTCCTTCCCTCCCTCCTTCCCTCCCTCCCTCCCTCCTCCCTCCCTCCCTCCCTCCCTCCCTCCCCCTCCTCCCCTCCTCCCTCCCTCTCCTCCCCCATCCCCCATACCTGATGAAGGGACCTCTCATCATTAAACTTAACAGGTGACTTGATCTCATTCGGTTTTATACATCGAACATAAAATGGGTCCTTTGTCTTCAAGTTCGCCACCAGAGCCACCATCGACTCCTTGAACCTGTAGGACACACATCAGGACACAGCTTAGTCCTACCATACAGCATTTACTATACCGAAATATGAAGTCATGTGATAGTCACGAGACAGATCAGGTGATCTTGGCTCACCTGGTTCCAGCTGACTTGGGCCTCTGAGTTACCTCCGTTACTGCCTGAGCCCCCTCAGGCCACATGGCCTTCAGCAGAGCATGGTCACTGCAAAGTCATGTGACAGTCATGTGATAGGTCAGGTGGAAATGTGACTTATATGGGATTGAGCTGGTCATGTGAGGTGATGGTCATGTGACAGTCATGTGACTGTCATGTGACTAACCTGTTGTAGAGTAGCCGTTTGAAGTCCTGGTATATCGGGTCCTTGTTCTTGTCTATGAATCCCGTCACAATATACCTGGAA
>CAXANZ010000097.1:0-25015 GCA_963970385.1 Theonella swinhoei
GATACGGCTGCAAGTCGAACAACCACAGTTGCTAGTAAGCATCGTTATTACTTTGTATTTCAGCATTGATGTAAATCTAACTACAAAATTAGCTAGTTGGGATTGAACTTTCATTGGTAATTTGCCCGAAGAGAACGTGAGAGAATGTGAGAGTCAACAAAATCTCTTCAAAAATCAACTCATCTGGTGGTCAACTGATCAAAATGTAAATTCATCGAAACCAACAGATTTAAAACATGAAAGTTAACTCGCAAATCATCAGTTAAAATAACAAAAAAAATTATTCTAGTATTGTACATGGCAAAGAGTCATCATTATTTATTGTATTTTTGACTCATTTGGTATGTAATCATGAATTGTCCGTCGTGTGTTGTCACATGAGATCATCATTGTGGTGCCATTTGTGGAAAGCACTCCACCCACAGGTTTCATCATAGAAACTTCATATCTTACACACATGTTTACATGAACATTAAATGTTATGTCAATGTGACCTTTACTTTTTAATGGCAGCCATTTTTCTTTTTCTTTTCTTTTTTTCTTTTTTTTTCCAATAATTGCCTCTCCTACCTATATGATCATAAAGCCTTCATATTTCACAGGGTTATGCATTACCCACTAGGGCTAACTACACCGAAATAACTAGGTTAGTGAGGAAAAAATATATGAACATTTTTCAGTTTACCCCATGTATGATTTCAAACCTCCAAGTTCATACGTAAACCTAGATTTATTCGAGATCTGTGTTGCATTGATCTTGTACATGGATGTCCATTTACAGGTCCGCATGGACCTATGTTTGCAATCGCATTTGTTTGAAAGTAGAAGCGGACTTTGGTTTTTGATGAAATGGCATTTTGATAAGTTGTCGTGCACCGATTTTCAAACATTGCACATTTTGGTACTGAATTGTTCAGAAGTAATCAACCAAGCAAATCACAATGCTAAAATTGTGCATGTATTTGTATGGATCAGCAGTTAGTGGGTTTATGATGGCATGTTGACATCACAGGTGGTGATCTCACAAACTCCATATTATTTGTCTAACTTGTTTTGCACTAAAATAAGCAGGATTAAAGGTAATATACAGCAAAATACAAATGTCGATGGATCCAAATAAATAGAGAAATGTTTTACAATGCTCCTTGTTCAATACAGAAGTTACAAATACAGAAATCATACCAAATATCAAGTGTTCTGGGCGTTTGTTTCCTCATCATAGTGTTAAGGATATTCGTAGTGACTGTATAATACCATCGTGGCAAGCAATTAACCAAATAAAGAAGAGCCAGGATTAAACAAACAGTCGCAGTGGATTCATAGTGCGAACTGGAGTGAAATCTTACCAGTCCATGGTGTGAACAAAGCCTTTCCCATCATAATCCACGCGACCTCATTTCTTTCTTGTCACCAAGATTTTACACCCCCAAGTGTGGTATAGATTGTGTCTTCTCTGGTTAATCAATCCAATTAGCACACCTGATTTTGATTTGTATTACAACTTACTGTACAGCACCAATTTTCATAAAATACTTGACAGGCAGAAGGACGATTTTGTCTTTAGTAATACATTTCTTCTAGAAGATCGGACTATTAAGTCAATAGATGGGGATTTGTCCTGAGTACGGCACACTTGAACTTACACACAGTTGATCTGGGGCATTTTGTCTGATGAAGATAACCTTGTTTGCACGACAGATAACGTCCAGCAAGTAATGAAAATAAAAAGCGCGTGGATTGCTATCTTGGCTGGGCTTCCCGTTGTTGCTGGACATTCCAGGTTACTCCTTAAATAGTGCTTCGTACAGAGGTACTCCTGTCAGGCAATGCATCCATTTAGCAGTATCACGCGCGTTTCACCGTTTTATCACATACAGTTCCGAAGAAATATTAACATTAAAATTTAATTACTGCTTCTGTGTACTAGGGTTCTCGTTGTAAAATGGCCTAAATTAGAAAGCAAAATTTATTTGGAATAGTTATCTATGGCTGAAAATTGCGAACATAGGCTTGTAGATGTAAAATGGATTCTCACTGAATATTAAATCCAGTTACACATATCATTATGCATTTATAATGTGTCTTGATAAAAAATGATATGTTTAAATCACCATCGGATTGTTTCAAAACACATGGTATTATATCATTCAGTAGAATGAATTTTGAATTTTTTATTTAGCCCATGGGCGAAATATTGTGAAGTATTTCACTTGTAAGGCCATGGGTTTTTTTATTTGAGTGGGCAACATAACGTGAAACCGGGTATGCTTTCGAATGAAAAGTTAAAGTGTATTATCCAGAAGGCACTGAATTAAATGTTGGAGAGTATCAACTAAATTGTGTAGTTACAAAAAAATTGTAAAAGCTGACAAAAGCTTTGCTTGACTTGTGTCTTGCAATAGTTTTGTTCTGATCAGTATAGTTGTGCATTCCTGGTAGATTAATTAAAAATAAATACTTTTAGGGTAAAACATAAAGATAAATAGGGCACATTTGAATTGTGAGTCAAATAACAAATGGACACAGACCAGTGTCCCATTGAGGAGTGAGGTGCCGAAATAGTGTGGTTCCACCGCAGTCTACAACAGCTAGGCCAGTGAAATAGTGTGGTGCCAAACTGGGGCACTACACACTATTTTACATCACCGCATTCTAATGAGTCAAATAAATGGACACAGACCAGTATCCCATGTGCAGTGAGGTGCCGAAATAGTGTGGTTCCACCGCAGTCTACAACAGCTAGGCCAGTGAAATTGTGTGGTGCCAAATTGGGGCACTGCACACTATTTTACAGCACCGCATTCCAATATACTACACCACTGGGTAATGGACTTATTGTGCTTCTTCAGTTTGTTGACACACACTTTGCAGAAATGTGCAGCACCATGTCATTCTTTAACATTGGCAAATTTTGATATTGGCAAATTTAAATGATTGAATGGTTTTAATAGCTTAGTTCCTAGGAGAGTTAGTCTGTAAAAAAATTTATATTTCTCTTTTTCAGTGAAGAACTTTGTAAACTTCAAATTTAGTAACTTACACATGTTGTCCTTCCATAAGGTGTCCATCTGACATGATCTGTAAAGAGTCTTTCCACCATGAGTCGTAGACCCGACGCAGAACAGGATAATGCTTTAGAAATGTGTTTTGTACAAACACTTACGGTGTTTACCAAAAGTTCCAACCATGTAGGGGACATCTAACCTGCCAAATTAACCCAGCAGGCTGTGAAGCTTTAGTCTCAAAACCTTGGGTTCAATTTCCGGCCATAAATTTACTATCCAAGAATATTGAGTGAATTTAGAGAATACCTAATTGGCAATGAAAACCAGTTTTCGTCGATGTGTTTTATTGGTCGAATTCGCATGGAACTGGAGCTGTATCAGAATGCACGTTTTCATTCTGGTTCTCTTTTTGTTACCAGGGTGCAAATTTCGGAGTTTGTACTAATACTAGGTGGGACCCATGTGTAAATAATAGGACTTCGCATGACGGAAAAACCATAAAATTGCTATAAACCGAGTTGCTAAACCGATGCTAGGACTCTGAAATAGTACTAGAAAACCATATGATTTCAATTGTAATCAATTTATTAAACTTAACAAACAAAAATAGACAATTTTGGTATAATTTACAATGTAATTGAGAAAGTAATTTCGAATTTGGTTTACAAAACACTAAATTTATCAATTTACAGTAAAAATCACAGTTTATTAATCAAAATACTCCCCTTAAAACCCTTCCCACTTAATGCAGAGTGTACTGCTCAAACCAGATCAAAAAGCTACAACAAATAACTTATTATTAATATCACATACATTAATATAAATAACAATCATAAAAATGGCATAAACCACCCCTTAAACCCCTAAAGAAACCCCCAAAGATACCCAAAAACCCATGAATCACCTTGTGGTGGCCCCACACTCATCAATCCAACCCCAAAACCCATAAAAGACCCTAGAAACAACCTTAAATCACCCAAAACCCAAACGTAACCCCTCTCTCAATCACAGACTCACCCCTAAAATCATGAAAATAGATGAAAAAGTCAAAATTTGAGATTCCGGGGTTTAAGCAATGACTACCCAACAATCTAACAAAATACTAAGAATATCCAGAATATCCATTACCTCGTTGAAGGAGATGGAGCCATTCAGTACAATTGGGTTGAGAGAGCCAATTGTACTGAGCTTCGGCCTTGGTGACACCACCCAAACTCCCCATCATTCTACAACCAAATAAAATAGGTTAAATGGATGAGAAATGCATATATTTAAATAGAAAATCCAACCGGTTGGCCTGGAAACAAATTTAGAGGAATTATTACAAATAAACAATTCGATCCAGGACCCTAACTTGAAGGAATCTAACCGGTTCTCTAACAAAAAGATCAAGAAACCCAAATAATTGACAAATATGATAGATTCGAGTGAATTAAAGGTATTATAGATAGTTAAAATAGCCATTACTTACCTGGAATGGGTCTTGAGCTCCCCAGCCCTTGCCTAGGTATTGGAATCAGCAGAACACAAAATCCATGTCCTGCCTTGCCAGTGACTTAGCTCAGACTGAAGAAACCCAAGAACCCCAGTACAAAAGTGGCAAACCGCCTCAGTACAATAGATGCCCCATCTGTCCTCACAGAGACAATTGATATTATCTATAAGGACGGATGAGCCACATAGTAAGGGCGGTTGGGTCACTGGCCATCAGGGGTGCAGATGGTCTCTCACCACTAAAACCCCAATAATGCCAGGAATGACACCCAACTGATTAATTGTTTAAATATAAAGAAAAAGTAATTTAGAATGATATGAGCAGTGAATAGAATGCCGGTCTGGAATCAGTTGAGGAAAGAACCAATGTAAAACAATGAGAACTCTCACGCACCACATTCCAATTGACATTGTAAACCACTACTCTACAAGGAGAAAAACACTTAAATAATATACTAAAGATAAAAAATAGCAAATGACATTCTGAACATTACTCGGTTGGTGGGTTATCGGCCCAAACTGTGGCACCTATGTGACCACCAAATGGCGGGTCACCTGCCCCTTACATTCGACCGGTTACACATGGGTTGCGCGGTGTTCTGAAAAAAACAACCCATAAATCCCGCTGGTATTTTGATTTCTATCTTTGTATTATATTATGTTGTTTTTATTTTTTTGGTTTTTTTGGTGGAAGAATTATACGAACGTTTCTTTGCATACTAAACAAAGAATCATCGTAGATTGATCACATTTATCATTTATGTTATCTGAAGTACTATTCTACGCAGCACATGATGAATGAGTAAAACAGGCAATATCAAGTCCATTCAGCTTACCTGACAATAAAAGTGGATGTGATTAATGAAGCTTAATAATATTATGAGGCTTTCTTAATGGATCTAATAAAGCAAGCTAGTATCGCACGGAGCTAAATTCCTAGTTCATTTCTGTAAGGAATATTCTTGGAGCTCATTTCCTGCAAAGGAAGTCATATTGGAAAAGTCATGAATCAGACTTGAATAAAGGACTTTTGTTGCTGCTACCTTGATATTAACTTGTCTCTGAAAGGGCTCACTCTGAAAAACGTTACAATGAAATGCGAAATATTTTCTACTAGAATGTACAGCGGTGAAATTCCCTTTAGGATTTTGAACGAATTGTTTCCAATCGGAACAAATTTTTTTCTTTTTAGAGAAAAGAAGTCTCGATTTTGACTTGAGAAAAGATCAATCGCTTTGGCTAAATTTTGCTTCGATCTTTTGATTGATTAAGCATGCAGAGTATTAACGGTATCCAAACTGGGAACATTCGAAAGAATATATCTGAACCTGTATTCTACGGACTTGTGTGATTTACAACCTGTCGCGAACGACTCGCATCAATACTTCAACGTTGCTCGTAACGAAATACTGTACACCGAAGAAGAAGAAAATATTTTTCGTGTAGTGTATTGAAGTACATGGGCTAACAAACGTGAATATTCGCTGTTGCATATTCTTAACCCAAAACGACATTTCTAAAAATATTCGCAATATACTGTAATTGCTTTTAGATTGTTTCTGCTGTATGGTTGACATCAATATATGGTATTGTTTTTTTTTTTGCATGATTTTGTATAATTTGTTGCACGATTCAAATGCATGTGGACCTTTTTATTGATAGTGAAAACTATGATCAGTTAGGAACTTTCATTTAAACAGACGCTAAACAAATTCATATTATCTGAGCATGGCATTGGCGGATCCAGGGGGGCGCCACTGGCGCCCCCCCAAGGGTCCAGATTCTTTCGTTTTGACATACAAATTTTTCGAAATGTAGCCGCCTCGGGAGTTGGTGCCCCCCTACGAGGTCGGCGCCCCCGTATGGGAAATCCTGGATCCGCCACTGCATGGGTCTGTTGCATCTACTTGAGACTCTGGATTACGTCATAATATTAAAGAATTTAACATCGGGCAAAGTGTGATCAAATGTGAATGCTCAACTTTTGTGTCAATCCTGGGGAGTGGGGGGGGGGGGATTCACATTTCACAGTGCGCATGCATCCTGACCAGTTTTCACAATTGTCAATCCTGTGAGTACGCATCCTGCCCCTGTGAGATCTATGCAGCCGCAGTATTTCCGTGCTAATCAGGGGTTCCCACTGGTATGGTGAAAATAAATTATCATTACACATCCCAATGTATGTGACCACTGAGTACCCGGTACAGGTATACATCCTTAATGGGAGCAGAAAATGAATGTTTATGGTCATTCACTTGCTTTATCAAGTGGTTATTGACCCTACTATTTTACATTAGCTACATTATCTGAGTCAAAAATTAAATGAAGATGGATTTTGAATCAACCCTGGCCCTTTCTCATGATCTGTTATAACAAATTAATGAATGGGACCAGAAAACAATATTGAGAGCACTTGATTAGAGTATGAATGGATGCGAAAGTGATTAATGGCTCTAAATAATCCTAAAAGCCTTGAGTTGATTGATTTAATGAAAGCAGGGTCATACATTATCAAAGCCGGCAAAATTCATCCTGGTCATAAAGGGGAAAGGCTTGGAAGAATCATCGTTATATTTTAGTGGGAAATTGAAGCAGAATTATGTCCGGACATAGTGCATTTACTTCCATTTTCATACGTCTGCACTTTACGTTTCATGTGCACCCAATACTGATACGGTATTTGAGAGGGTAGCAGTGACTCTGCAGTCACAAAATGATTGCCACCATGGTTTACTGATTCTTAACAACTTTTTGCTTTTAGGGGTTGAAGGGCCTACAGAACAGGTGTGATCCAGTAAAGTGATAGCTGAGACACAGTCACTATGTGCAGATTATCCACATTTCTAACTTTGCAGATATTTCTGGTTTCTCGTAGTTCAGTATGTCTGTTTAAATCCTCTTGCGATTATTCTCTTCAGTGTACTGTGTCATTTTTGTGTTAATGTAACCCGGTGATCTTTGGGTGGTATTTGGGTGATATTTAGGTCACCTAGAGTCACCTATTACACCAGTTATACAATTGGTTTTAATGTGAATTACTCATATCTATATCTCTACAAAATTTAATCTATAGTTCTTTAATCCTTTTACACATTTTCAGTGTAATTTCAACAGTTTCCCCTGCATCAGTCTATGGCATTTCTGCTGTATTTACAAGGATAATCATTGTACTGATGTAGGAACTCTTATTTTGGTTTTGCTTTGATATAGGTTTGACTATTTCACTTGGTGTAAAATCATCTCTGTGTTGGGTGACCCACCTAGCCATCACACACATGGGGTGACCTACATTAGGTGGTCTGCCTATATAAGGACAAATGTCCTATTGCTTTGCCTCAGTGAAGCAATATGGCTGGTTGAGAGAGGAGTGATTGTGTGTTTGAAATCTGTTTCCATCCAGCATGTGTGAAGGTTTCAACTGCCTTTTAAGGCAGAAATATCACCTTAGGTATATATTCTATTATGTTTTATGGTTATTTGCCTACTTTTTAGTAATTTTGGTCCATTTTCGGTTTGGTAAAGTTAGACTTTGATTTTCCCATGTGCTTTTGTTCAGTTATTGTAAAACCATTTGGAAATTGCCTTATTATTTAGTTAATACTTTGTTCATTTGGTTTTAGCATGTTTCCACCCTTTCCAGGGTGGAAAATGCTGTCAGTTTGCTTCACTGGATGGGGTCCCAAGAGCCCAGATGTGAGGTAATTGAAATTTATTCTATTTTTGTTCTAATTATCAGTTGGCTAAGTTATTTAAGTTTACAAGTGGTAGTCAACCTTAATTCATATAATATCTGTGTCAAATGTCTGTAATGGGAGTTTTAAAGGTTGTGTGTGTTTGGTGTGAGTGTTGTATGATTGAGGGTTGATTATTTGGGGTTTTATCCATTTGGTACAATTGCTTTAATATTTGTTCTATTATTTATTGTAGCTTTTGCTGGGTGTGTCTAAATTGTGGGAAATTACTATATAAACCATGAAACTGGTTAAATCTTATTCTATTGTGATTTATTCATGTTAAGAAGTTAACTCCTCTATTTTATTTGGGTATTAAACTGGTTATTTAATTTAATCATAGTTATAATGCATTTTCTATACAAATAATGACCAAATTGTTAAATGCGGTTTATTTGCTTTATTGGGTTTATTAATAAAACTGTCTAAATTCAAATATTATGGCTTTATCCTTCAATGCAGTTTAGCTATTTTCTCAATGTGTTTAAACCTCAGTTTAGGTTTAGGTTTAGACCATTGGTCTTTCATATGGTAATGAGCGTTCTTTAAAGTCCATGTCTTTCAAAATTCTAAATTAAATATACACCAAATTGATCTAAATTATACATCTCAAAATTAACCATTACATCAAGGCATCAAGGCATGGCTGAGACTGATGAATGATAAGAATTGGAAGAGAACCAGGTTTTCTAAGTCAGTTTTTGCCCTGACAGTTCTCATATGTACACATGGAGATTCTACTGAGATGTCAGCTGAATGCTCTATCATAGAAAGACACAAAATTCTCAAAATTGTCTCAAAATTGTTCTAAATTAGTCTAAATTTCCAAATTAGGGTTTATTTTCAGTTTATGGGGTTGGGCCAGTTTTCTGAGTGTGGACTGGTTCCTGCCTGCTCTGACTCAGAAATGATATCAACTTCTACATCAACATCAAATCACCATACACAGCACCATCATTAACTGACCACATATCTGTGTGTACCAGTCAGAGTCTCCAGATTGATAGAGTGGTGTGTCATCATTAGTTTGCTTGTGCCATGGGTCTGTCTACTGTGCCAGCATGCCAGCCACACCAGAAGTGTGCCAGCATGCCAGAGGGTCATCCTTGAAGTGTTTGTGCATCCTTGAAGGTTCCAGCTGTCCTAGATGTCCTGAAGGCCAAGACATTGTGCCACTGTGCCAGATGGCTCAAACCCACAAGACTGTACTTATGGCTCAGATTATTTGTAATGATGATTTTAGTGTGTTTTTCTCTCCCATGTGATGGCCTATTGGCTGTGTTTGTCACCATTAATTGTTAGTCTTAGTCTATTTATAGTCTTAGACTTGGTTTCATTATGGAAGACACTGTGTATAGTCTCTGTTTGGCATTTTTATAATTGTACATTCATGAATCATACAGTACCTGATAAGTAAAATTGTTTTGTAAACTGTACTCATATTTGTTTAGCATTTCTATTCATTATATGACTTATTTTACTTAATTGTTTTCGTACCCTGCATGTAAATTCCTGATAAGAATTGTGTAATTTTATATTTGCATTTTCTACATTATTAGGTAATAGCCAAAGGGGTCAGGATGAATGCTGTGTGAGAGGACAATGGCTGTCTTAGTTGCCAGTGGGAATTGCTCATTTGAATGTGTGTGTGTTTGTGATCAGTTATAGCATCCTCTATCTTTTCTTTGTTTCATCTGTTCATAATTTGGATTTCCTCCTTAAATCCTCAGATTTATCCATGGTAAATCCTCATATTTCATTAAATCTGCAAAATCCACCAATTCATGGTGCAATCCTCAGATTTAGTGAGATTTCTACTGTGAAATCCATAGATTTCATTGGCAATCGTCAGATTTAGCACTGAGGATTTATTTCAGTTAAATCCTTAAGCAGATCTGAGGAGTTCATTCTCTTTGTCTAATTGTCAGTGTGACAGTCAACAGGGGTTGCCTTTTACACAACCTCTGTGTTGGTCCCACTTTCAATTCAGATGTAATGTGTTTCTGAGAGCTGGACTCTCAGAACACAGATCTGAACATAGATCTGAGCGCACAGATCTGTGTCAATTTCCTTTATTTTCTATTCTATCCATCATCTCATCATGAAATCCTCACATTTGGGGTGAAATCCTCAGATTTCCTTGTAAATCCTTGGATAAATCCTCAGATTGTGCAGATTCACTAAATCCATGGATTTATCGGATGGATCTGAGCATATTTAAATTTTCCCTAATTTTAATTCCTTCTATAAATTCAGTCAATCACTATTACAATTATTATTCTAAATCTAGTGTTTTGGATTTTAAGCTAAATGGCTAAATCCTAATTCCTGAGACTTATGCAATTCATTTGTTAGGTCTACATTGTCTGGACTAATTACATTAAATTACACTAGATTTATTATTCTGAGATCACATTATATCATCAATTTAAATTGTGGGTTAATTCTTATGCAATTGAAATTTAAATCCAAATTCAAACATAAATCTCTCAAAACCCAAATCATAATACTCAAATAGCTGGTTTGATTGTCCGCGATCATCTTTTGATCTAAAACAAGCCAGTGTTGAGTGTTTATTAAACTCAAAACTAGAGAGATAAATCTAAATCCAATTGCTGCACTCTTTGGTCTATCCAATTTTGGTCATATCACAGCAAAATCGGTTGGGAAATCTGGTGTAGTAAATTCTTAAACATATCAAATTTCATTAATTGCTATTACATTACCCACTAAATTAAACAAATTAAACAAATCATTAATTTCTCAGAATTACTGAATTACCATTCTCATTACAGTATGGCCTATATAAATATAAATCTTTCATTATTTATTTTTCTTTCATACTTGAATCGTATTATTTTTAATTCCATTCTGTCATCTATGAAATTATTATTTTTGGTCATATTCTTATCCAAATTTTCCTTCAGTTAGTCACGGGTTGGATAGGCTAGTTTTTTGGGTTTTCATATTCAAGGATTCAAAATTTTGGTCAGTGTTAGGGGTATGGTCAAGTCACCAAAGCTGATTTCCTCCCCACCTGATGATAGGGTTTTTCAGGAGGGTTATGAGTTTGGTAATAATGGTTATCCTGCCATTACTCATATTGCGATCGCGGATGTGATGGGTAGGTAGGGAAAGGTTGGGAACTGATTGATAATTTGGATTGAATGTTCATTATTTAATTTTCATACTTTGGGTGTCACTGTGACAGCAAAATCACATTGGTTTCCTCAGTTGTTACCTTGTTATTTGTAAATGTTACTTTTGGAACGTTTGTGCGAGTGATGCTTATCTGAAATATGTTTGGTTCCTTAAGTCATTTAACTTTAGTCATATAATTTATTCATAAACATCACTAATTGATCAAACTCATCACTAATTAGGAGGGTGTACCCCTTACCCTAATTGCCGTAATGCCATAGTGCTAATTCGGAACTCTTGGGTGTTCACTGTAAATAGCTAGGAACATATAATTTGGTTCTGTATAGTATTAGTATCCTTATTCTTAGGGAGGATAGTTCTATAGAAAACCAATGTCGTATATGTCCAACCTTCGTACTTACTTGATGTTTGTGTTTCTTATGCAAATGGTAAGGTAAGTCATCCACATATTTATAATTCTTAAAATAGGCTATATGTGTAATATATTTCTTCTTATTTTTGTCAAATTGGTAGAAATTATACTGACATTATAGTTTCCAACAGTTCAAGTCATAAATCCATGTCTCTGTCCTGTTTTTCTGAAATGGTCTCAACAGATATTCATGGGTTTTCTTGCTGTTTTGGTAAGCTTAAAAGTGTCTTTTCTGCCATTGGCACAAATCCTAATATTTAATATACTTTAACATCTCCATTAAATATATTTCTGTATATTTTTGGTAGTCATATATTTTCCATATTTAAATTTCTAAATTTCAACAATAACATTGTTTTATATTTTTGGGGGGTACTATCTTAGTACTTATCTCCCAAAATCTCAATTAAGCTCATATCTGGTATTTTCCTCTTGGGTTAACATCATCCCCAATCTTGTATTTTTGCCTGCTATTATTTTGGTTATGTTTTGTTTATCTTTGAGTGTATGTGTCTGTGAGTATATGATCATTCACATACAACCTTATATTATTTATTGGGATTATTTATTTTGGTTCACAACCTATTAATCATTTGTCCCATTGTTAAATGTCACTAAATTATACAATAATTTCTGGTTCTTTGTTTTTGGGGACGGAGACGAATGGGAGGTCATGCATGGGGTTTTATTTTTGTGCAGCCCTAAGCCTATTCATATATATGTCAGGGGAAGGGTTGGAAGGATCAGGAATTTTGATTGAATTCTATTAGCATTGTGTTGTCTTGTCAGGTCATGAGAGAATTAAATCTAGCATTGGTGGGAACCATGTAAAACCTGAATTTGGTCTTGGTCATCCCATCATGTGAGGCTTCCGGTATGAATGATAGCATTGGCTCTGATTCAATTCTGTAGTCATATGAGTCTATTCCAAAATTTTATGCACTGTGGTTCCAATCAGTCAACTCTTGACGTCCTGGTTATCCAGGGATTCATGTTTTTGCTGCAGTGTGTAATCAAATTCTTATTGTGCCATGTCAGGTGGCATTATTTAAGTAGAGCACCATCTGAGTGTTTGCTACCTTTTGAAGGGTTAATGTTTGCCTGTTTCATCATGCTTGCACATGAATTGAGCATGGTACACATTCCAAATTAAAGTCGTGTTGTTCGATTCATCATAATATAAGCTCCAGCCTAAGTTAATTCAACATGGCAGTGTTGGAGAGCTGGGATTCACCCATTTGCTTCCTTAGCCTTGTTTGGTGTGTAATCTTGGCCAACCCCACACATGGACTTATCGTGATTGAACTGAAAGTCCCAACATGCTTCTGAATGGTTTTTACAGGTTTATGATGACGTAGCTAAACTTGAGCTCCATGTTGTCAGACTTCCAAGCGTTCATGGCTCTAACAGTGGAAATCAATAAACCTTGTTTATGTTGTCAAACTATAATTTCTATTGTTTAATCTGGTTTTCTTTTCTTGGTCTTACCAAGTTAAGACAATACCTGTATTCTTTTTATGTCAGGTGTCCAGTATTAACAATAATTCTTGGTTACAACAATTTGGCAGACCAAATTACAATTTATTGTGTTTTGGGTAGTACCATTTTTAGGGAATGCCAATAATGTTGTTAAATCCAAATTCCTTTCATTAGCCACTAATTTATTACTACCAATCAATTTATGTACAGTAGACCTTTCCATTTTTTGGGTAGGGTAGTACCTTTAGGGAATGCTGTATTTTGATTGGTTCTTGTAACATATTGGGACTAATTGTCTTTGTTTAATTTATGTTTTTAATTGTCTTTAGTCTCCAATAATGTTTAATTATTATTTTGGCCCATAGTCAAGATTGAAGATGCACATGTTTAATGTGCCGACGGGGGTAGTCTACCAATGGTTCCATGGTTGTTGTTTGCCTGGTAGGGGGTAAGTAACACACTCTGTGCCGCACCAGGTGATATAGCAGGCATGGGGGTCACTTGTGACGCCATGGGTAGTGCGGCACAGAAGGCATAGCTCTTGGTGCTTATGGGGACCACATACATTGTTGTTGTACATATTACATATTTGCTCACTTTCCCACTGTGAGTGTAATTAAATGTGCAATCAACTGTGGTCAATCATATTGATCCAATTAATTTATGTTTTTTATTATATTCCATTATTTTCATTATTATCATTATTTTTATCATTATCATCATTATTCACATTTTTGCTGTAAAAGTGGTACACATTGAGTTGTGACACTGCTTTAGACAGTGAAATGTGTTTTCAAATTGTTTCATTCAATATAATTTGTCTTGTGTTGTTCCATTCCTTTGGGGTTCACAGATCATTTGGATTGTGATACTGCATTTGGAATGCAGCACACAAAATTTTTGGGGGGTATGTGTAACCTGGTGATCTTTGGGTGGTATTTGGGTGATATTTAGGTCACCTAGAGTCACCTATTACACCAGTTATAAGATTGGTTTTAATGTGAATTACTCATATCTATATCTCTACAAAATTTAATCTATAGTTCTTTAATCCTTTTACACATTTTCAGTGTAATTTCAACAGTTTCCCCTGCATCAGTCTATGGCATTTCTGCTGTATTTACAAGGATAATCATTGTACTGATGTAGGAACTCTTATTTTGGTTTTGCTTTGATATAGGTTTGACTATTTCACTTGGTGTAAAATCATCTCTGTGTTGGGTGACCTGCCTAGCCATCACACACATGGGGTGACCTACATTAGATGGTCTGCCTATATAAGGGCAAATGTCCTATTGCTTTGCCTCAATGAAGCAATATGGCTGGTTGAGAGAGGAGTGATTGTGTGTTTGAAATCTGTTTCCATCCGCATGTGTGAAGGTTTCAACTGGCTTTTAAGGCAGAAATATCACCTTAGGTATATATTCTATTATGTTTATGGTTATTTGCCTACTTTTTAGTAATTTTGGTCCATTTTTGGTTTGGTAAAGTTAGACTTTGATTTTCCCATGTGCTTTTGTTCAGTTATTGTAAAACCATTTGGAAATTGCCTTATTATTTAGTTAATACTTTGTTTGTTTGGTTTTAGCATGTTTTCCACCCTTTCCAGGGTGGAAAAGGCTGTCAGTTTGCTTCACTGATGGGGTCCCAAGAGCCCAGATGTGAGGTAATTGAAATTTATTCTATTTTTGTTCTAATTATCAGTCAGCTAAGTTATTTAAGTTTACAAGTGGTAGTCAACCTTAATTCATATAATATCTGTGTCAAATGTCTGTAATGGGAGTTTTAAAGGTGTGTGTGTTTGGTGTGAGTGTTGTATGATTGAGGGTTGATTATTTGGGGTTTTATCCATTTGGTACAATTGCTTTAATATTTGTTCTATTATTTATTGTAGCTTTTACTGGGTGTGTCTAAATTGTGGGAAATTACTATAAACCATGAAACTGGTTAAATCTTATTCTATTGTGATTTATTCATGTTAAGAAGTTAACTCCTCTATTTTATTTGGGTATTAAACCAGTTATTTAATCTAATCATAGTTATAATGCATTTTCTATACAAATAATGACCAAATTGTTAAATGCGGTTTATTTGCTTTATTGGGTTTATTAATAAAACTGTCTAAATTCAAATATTATGGCTTTATCCTTCAATGCGGTTTAGCTATTTTCTCAATGTGTTTAAACCTTGGTTTAGGTTTAGGTTTAGACATTGGTCTTTCATATGGTAATGAGCATTCTTTAAAGTCCATGTCTTTCAAAATTCTAAATTAAATATACACCAAATTGATCTAAATTATACATCTCAAAATTAACCATTACATCAAGGCATGGCTGAGACTGACGAATGATAAGAATTTGGAAAGAACCAGGGTTTTCTAAGTCGGTTTTTGCCCTGACAGTTCTTATATGTTACATTAGCCATACTATTAAAGAATTTAATGTTGGGCATGGTGCCAAAAGTGTGGTCAAAAGTGCATCCCCAACTTTGGTGTCAATCCTGTGGGGCATCAACAATTGACATGGAGAGGATCAACAGTCAACATGTTACAGTCCGCATGAATAGGCGATGACCTATCATCAATCCTGGGGGGAGGGATTGACAATCAACATGGAGAGGCTTGACAGTGAATATTTCACAGTCCATCTGAATAGGTGATCACCTAGCATCAATCCTGGGGGGATTGACAATCAACATTGAGATGATCAACAGTCATCATTTAACAGTCTGCATGAATAGGCAATTCCCTATCATCAATCTTTGTGGGGGTGGGGATTGACAATCAACATTGGAAGTGATAGGTACTGTGTACCGTAATTATCATTGTTCAGTACTAACCTTATTTTATTATATCTTTTCAGATCTTCCCCGAAGATCCTGCGGCACTCAAGCTCAGGAGCACACATGTCCTACACAGACCTATGCATGCCTAGTCAAGTATAACAGCAAATAGCCAATAGGTGCCCACAGGCTTAACCTGGTGCCTACTGCCCCTTAGCTATATAAAGTAGCACCACACCATGTATTAGTTGGTATTCTAACCTCAAGGGTATCCCAACCTACACGGTTACCACAACAGCTAACACAACTGTATTTAGCAGTTTCTGAGGATCACAGACACATTGTAATAGGTTTGATACAATAAACCTTAGTAATAGTAAGTGCTATTTACTTTGTATTATTTATACTAGATTATATAGCAACAACTATCACATCCGAGTGATAGACGTAAGATACTATGCAAAGGATCCAGGTAACTCACATCAGCCAAGCATTAACCCCTAATAATAGAAGTTTACAACTGATAGCCTCCTAAACATATCATTAGTGTAGAACTTTCCAACCTATCAAGAGGATCAACAGGCAGCATGTCACAGTCTGCATAAATAGGTGATCACCTATCATCGATCCTAGGAGGGTCAACAATCGACATGGAGAGGATTGACAGTCAACATTTAACAGTCCCTTTGAATAAGCAATCGCCTATTATGGGTCGCCAATTGTCGATCCTGGGAGGGGGGCCTGAGAGCTATGCAGCCCCACTATCTTATGATATAAAACCTACACATTAGGAAAATTGTTCAGTTTATATGAGTCCCGCCCGATCAACCAAGAACTACTTTCCATTTAGAAATATGAAAACATCATGCTGATGTCTATGCAGGAACCTATACTCTTATAGTATTTTAAAGACTGAAAACAAATGGCAAATAAACTCCATTCCCTTTCACAAGAATTCTAATATTTACCACTTTTACATTGGATGGTATATTTATGGGCGGAAATTTAACCCAGGTTTTGAGTCTACAGCTCCAAAGACTGCTGGGTTAATTTATCATGTTCTTGATGAGAAACTGTATAAGGAAGGTGTTTGGCATGAATACTAAAGATTCTGTTGCTGTTATTTGTTCCAAGGAAATTTGTCACGCGTAAGCATTGTGTACGGTCGGTGTTGGACTAACAAAAAATAGGTCCATGGGGACCTTAGCTCATTTGGCATTTTAGAGGATATCAATGTGAAAATTTAATAAAATGAGTAGACACCAGAGGCACCTGCAGTGCGTCATCATGTACACAATGACAAATGAGGGTGGGGTTAGTATCTTTGGCATGTATGTGAGCCAAAAGTGCAAAATGTAAATCTTTTTAAAAATTCATAATGTTAAGAATATTATTTACAGATGAATACTTTTTTTCTGTGCATAGCCCCAGTATAGATACATAACTGAGCCAAATATAAAACCTCTAACCTTAACCATGTAGACAGAAGAGCCACATTAAGAATTTTTTTAATATGGCTTCCATTTCAAAATTATATGTCACATTGGCCAAATATTTCATATGCATATATAAGGAGTATATATACATGTATCTGCAAGATATAAAGTTTCTATGAGCAATGCTGTCACTGGGACAGCTGTACACAGATGATGACACTGACAATGATGGGACCAACAATGATGACAATGACACATGATAGACAAATCATGATTGCATAGCCTTATTGGCATGTATGCCAAATGAACCAAAAATGAGAACTGAGAAATATGCAAATGAATACAACAAAATCAAAATTGGTAATATATATATATATATATATATATATATATATATACGTATGTGTGTGTGTATGTGTGATGCACATACCGAGGGGTGAATAGTCTTGCCCAACAATAACATGCTTCCGGAGATGTAGACTAGACAACTCGATAAACAGTGCACATGGGCACCAACTGAAAGGCACAACAGTCCTGTGGAGATGGTACTCGTAGGGTAGAATGTGGTGTTCCCGGGCAGTTCTCAGAGTGTATTAGTGTGTCCTTAGAAGCAGATGCTCACAGAGGAGTTATAACAACCCAGACAACTAAGTTTGAAGGAAGTAGCCTCTCACAACATGGGTGCTCCAGCACATCAATCTACGCATGCACACATACCTCCATACACAGGAGTCAACCCTAGGACCAGGCAAAAAGAGCGAGCCAATGGCGAGCCAAAGCAAGCCAAGGCGAGCCCCAACCAGCCCAGCACAGCGCCTTTATAGGGAAAACCTATGACATCATACCGGGGCCAGTGATGTCATGGTGACATCATGTGATGACATCACCAGTATTCCAAGTGACATCATACCATGATGTTACATCATGACAGCATAAGCAAACATGAGCAGCCATTGATGCAGCACGTCAGCAGGCACACAAATGTGAAAAAGTGACTAATATCCCTAAAAATACCCTGTATGTCACACCCTCCCCTGCATATTTGGAAGCACCCTCGCTTCCAGAGCCTACAACCATTTTATTAACTTATAAGCACCTTGAGTACTAGAATGACAAGAGTATTACAATGACAAAATATAAAAACATAATCACTAAGCACAACTCGTGCCCAACTTGGCATTACTGGAATGTATAAAACGAAGTATAAAAATGGCAAAAAGCATGATTAATAGGCGTGATTTGCACCAAGATATGACATAACAATCTTTTTAAAGTTTTTCTTTTCACAAACCAGTTATAGGGTACTACAGTTCCTTTGTCCCCGTGTGGAGCTCCACAACTTCATCTTCTGGTATGATGTGGGCTTGCTCCTGATTGTCTGTGGGGACGTCTTTGGCCTGTGGTGCTTTCCCCACCTCTACCTCTGGAGTGCGTTCACAGGGCGAAGCCATCCCGGGTTCTATGAAGCGTTCTGAAATCAGGCATCTATTTTGTCTAGTGGGTGGAGTTTCCTCCACCTCTTCACCCTGTGGGGTCCTAGCGACGACTGCAGGAGGACTCAGTGCACTAGACCAGTCTGGCACCTCTTCGGTGTACTCCTCCTTGGTGTCTCACTCAGTCAGTCTATCTAAGTTGGGTGACATAGACCACGGTGATCTAGTTCCAGTCTGTGTATACTCCACTGTTGGTTCCACTGGGGAAGGTGGTGCAGGCTTTGGGCCCACTGGCACCACAGACGGACAGGGCAGAAGTTTCCCAGATTGCTTGCGGATTGCGATTCCACCTCTAAGCGATGAGGGGACACCCTAATCGCAATCCATCTGGCCCCATTCATCTGGGGATCATAGACAAGCATATGGCCCACAAATCTAAGGACTCTCACCATGCCCTGATACCTTCCCTCCTCATCATGTAACACCAGTCAGATCCCCAGCATCCTGGAGCTGAGGTCAACAGTTGTGCCTGGGGAGTAGGGTAGACAATCCTCCTTCCACTTGTTCTTATTAGAATCCGGCCACGCGAACATGTCCCATGCAGTATATGATGGTTTTCGCATGGCATCCTCATCCAGGCGTTGAGTTATAAGAGCTTGGATTTTGTCCATTGGCTGCCTGGGTATGAGGTTGTGTTCTGGTGGCCAACACTCACGTAGGACGCATGGGCTCACACGCCTTCCTGTGGCCATCAAAAATGCTTGCACCAGGGGGCTGACCTGTGGAACCATTCCTCTGCCTTCTGTCATCCAAGCCCACCTAGTTGCCGCTTCTGCCATGTGCTGTAAAGAGCGTACATAAGCTTCCATCCACAGGTCTTCCCTACTTCCCTCTCTGTCTAGTGACAACCATCACCCAATTTCTATGTTGGTTGGGCAGGGGGGCAGGAGGTGGGATTGGTCACCGATGACCAGTACCAGGTCGATAGAAGGTGACGTCTCAGCCACCGAGTTATGGTTCCTTTCCCTTCATCAGCAGGTGGAGCAGGGGCCAGAATTCAATCATTTCATCATCATACCAGTGCTGACAGTCATGCATCCAAGACATTGGATATTTGTCTGGGTCTGCATGTTGGTCACCTCCTACAGCTCCTTCCCCAGCATCTTCAGTTTTTGGAGAAGCAGTGTCCATGGCCTCGGTTTTTCTTGCTATCTCACTTTGGGGCAGTGCGAGGATGACAGACCGTAACTTGGGTGTGGGTGGCTCATCAAATTGAGCCGAGGTTCTCGCTAAGCACCATATTTGTAAACCCCTGAATACTTTTGCAGTGAGGTGCCTAGTCACCTGATTGTAGGATTTGGGGCCCACCAATTTCAGCATGGGCCCTGGTGAGATAAGTCCATTGTAAACAGACCACACCAGGTGCTCCAAGGTCTTGCTATCAGGTTTGGCCCAGGCACGTGCTCCAACATCTCTGAACTGCACGTTGGGGTGCTGCTAGCATGTGATGGGGAGTGGCAGCATTCAGCGCCACCACCCATTTTATCCTATATCAGTGTTCCACCTCCATCATCAATTCATAGCTCAAGATAAAGTGACCATCACGGTCTTCCTCTGTTAGATCATGTGAGATGTAGAAGAACTCCTCCTTATCCACAACAACACCTTAGGGTGGTGTCCCTCATGTCACACCGTGCATGGCTGCAGCAGATCACCACATATGTAGGTGGGTGCTATAAAGTCACATATGTTTTCATTTATCCACCATCTCAGATAAGACTCATTTGATGCATCATAACGCACATCAAAGCACGCACGGAAAACTGCTAGAACACTTCTGAGGCCATTTTCTGAGTGGTTCTGGTCGATCGAGCTACTCACTTCGTCTTTTTATAACATTTAGGGGAATCCTGGGGTTTCCCTATGACATCAACACATCATAGCACTTCCTCATGAGGCTCCTCCCACTTTGAATGAGTTATCCAATCAGCAGCTTTCCCACTTAGACACACCCATGTACATGCACTTGAGTCTCAAAATATCCCACGACTTCCTCATTATTCATCCAGCTTTTGATGAGGCAACATCTTAGACATTTTGGTTACTCTATACTCTGGAATACTTTATATCAGCCTTTTTCACTTGTGTACTCATGGTAAATGTGTGTGTATCCCCTGTACCATGTGTTTTGTATCTCTGCACACATGTACTCATGTGTTTCATATTTCTGCGCTCATGTACTCTCGATAATCCGATTTATTAATTTTTCAGATGACAACTTGGTCATTCAGAGATGCATTAGCGGGGCTCGAGGCGAGGGGTTGCTTTGACAAGTCAGTGTTGCGGAGCACACAAGGTTTGTGCATGGGGGACATTCGCTTTGCTGAAATACAGACTACTTTTAAGATACGTGTGGTGCCCTTCTGCACATTTCTGCAATTCGTCAAAAAGGGGAGCTTCAATGCAGACAATTTGCCTGCGGATGGTTACAGTCATACCACAGCTATACTTCTTGCCTTCGTCCCTGACCCGTGCCTCACAGACATCAAGTGTGTGGGGATTGGCAATGTAATTCGGAGGCACAGGAGTCCTTTAGGGGACATAGCCTCTATCCATGCGGTGATTGACCACATCCGCATGGTCTTAGCTGCTGAGTGCAAGAAGGATTCAGCAAGGTGCAGGGCATACATGATACTTATAGGAAACTATTGTGGGCATATGGCTTTTGCCACAGACCCTCCATATTGTGTTGCCTATGCCGCAGACTACAAGAACACGACGATCCTTCCAAAATGACACCCCGTGAACCCTTAAACCATGCCTTTGCCATGACAACCAGGACATGGTGGTGAGGAGTCTATTGTCTGTGCCCAACTGGGAGCCAGTGGAAAGGAAGTTGACTGCAGGGGGCTGCCTTCTTATTATGAGGGGCGTGCATTTTGGTCCCAAGTTGTTTCCAGACCTAGTCATACCGCGTAACCATGCGGGTCCCTTGATTGATTCAATCACGCAGCAGATGCCATTTGGATGATTGGACCTTCTGAGCCACAGATCTGATTTTCCTGGTCTCCCAGGGGATCTGGAATTGTTTACTGCTGAGGAAGTGGCCAAGTTGAAGGAGTTAGGGGTTTTAAACCCTCCCAATGTGCCTGGGCACCTGCCACTCTTCCCTCCCCTGGTATCCTCTGGTCAGGGTAAGGTTGTGTCTCCCGCGCTGGGCGTGTCACCTCCTGATCTTGATACGCATGGTATTGGGCAGTCCTTGGCGACGGATCAAGATGAGGAATCCATCCTCTCAGATAGTTACTTGGACTGTCACTCTAACACAGTGGACAGCAGCATCATGTGGGACAGGCATACCATGTGCAGCTCAGAAGAAGAACAGAAACTACAGACCACCGAGCGCTGAGACAGAGATGGCCACAAGTCTAGCAACAAGGACTGTGACAGAAATCGCGAAAGGGAACATGAGAAATCCAAATAGAGCGATAATTGACATAGTTCAGATCAGCCTTGCAGATGCTCTCCATGGTGCAAAGACCATGATGGTGCATACGAGTGCAGTGCTAATGGCAAATGCGAGAGATCGCATGCACATGATAGCCCATCTGATAGCCGCAAAGCAAAGCAGAGACATGAAGTGAGTGCCAGTCCATCGTGCAGCTGCAAAAGTCATGCACTCCTGAGTGTCGACCTCTGCCACCACCGCCCATGTTCCATTCAACACCCATAGCCGTGCCTCGCAGACTGTCTTCTGACCCCACCTCTGCACACCTATCCTTCGATCAAAATTGGGGCTCGCTTCCCCCCATCGACTTGGGGTGGCGAACCTGTCTCATTTCATCCCCAAGCGCACCAGTCCAGGTGGGTGTTTTGTCTGTCCCGGGTCCCATACCATTACCATCTGAGACTCTGAGACTCATGGCAGATCACACTAAAGAGATCTTTAATCTGGCCTGCGAAGGGCATCAGCTGAAGGAGCGGGTCACGCAGGAGTTTGCCAAGCTCTCTAATCAAGAGGTTCTTTTTCATACCCAGGCTCAGTCCACCAGCTACGAAATGCTAGCAAGCGGGCATCTGGACTGTTTTACAGCATACTATGCGATATTGCAGGCTATAGAAGAACTCCTTAATAAGGCGAGCGAGGTGTGGCTATGAGCAAATGCATCATTATTCAAGCTCGTGCTGGATTACGAGGCGAAGCTGGATGCATTTTTGGACAGAACAGGGGGCTGGATAAGAGCGCTGGAGGAGCGCATCTGGATGATGATGGCTCGAATTACCAAGGACCTCAGAGCGCCATTATGTGCTAGCCTCGCTATTGTGTTCTGCCTCCTGGACACATTCCCCTCCTTTCCAGCAAACCTTGCATACCAGAACACCTCACCCATCATCACAGGGTTTGTGCCCAAAGCTTATGCTCAGCAGCCCTGGCTGGGGCTCCACAGCCTGGATCTTACACACACCCTGCCTCCCGACAGCCACAGGAAGGCTGAAGACATTTTAAAGGAGGCTATCCTCTGCAGTACAGGAGGTAAGGCAGCCACTACAGTGAGCACAGGTCCATCCACTTCCACTTCCACAGCACCCAATGAACTCCCCCAGGAAGGTTTTCCCTCAACTTCTTCACCCACAGTACGTTCTCCAACCAAGTGCAAATGCACCAGGTCTCCTTCTCCGCACCACTTGTGGTCTGGCTCTTCCTCTTCTGGCAGGGGCTCAGCATCTGATCGTGGATCAAGAGGAAGTCATTTGAGCTCATCGGGCTCATCAGGCTCAGGTTCCAATTCAGGCAGTGGCAGTGGGTCCCATGATGGGTCCCCAGCAAGATCTGAAGCCAGCGGATACGAGGGATCTGTCCACTCGTGAGCAGCATCAGATGGAAGTGTCGAAGTCCTCTCTGCAGATGAGGCCAGTGGAGGCGAGGAGGATGTCTTGGACTCCACCAACAAGGCAGACATATCACAAGGGAGTATGTCTGCTTGACATCTCTGCTGCAGATGATGAGGACACTCACAAATGCAAGGTGCACAAACTTGCCCGCAAAAGTGACACTGACTTTGCGGCGTGGAGAGACAAACTCATCCATGATGGGGTGACGGGTATACAAGAGTGGGACAGCACTGTCAATGACTATACTGATGCTGGAAAGAGGAGGCCTAAGAACCCTGACACCATAGGGCCCCCCGTTTCCTACATGAAGGAACACCGGGTATTTCATCCCCTACCTTCTACGATGAATCCCTTAGGGTTGTGTTGCTTTTACCCCGCAGACCCATCCAGTCTGTCTACGCTTCTGCCTCCAAAACCACCCACTACTAAGGACCATCTCAAGAGTCTCCTGGTTCTCACGAATCCCGGCACCAGCCATTATCATTGTTGTGTTCCAAGGTGGCCCCGTTATGCCATTGGAGCTATTGCAGGAACTGTATTCATGGCACGCACTTGCGTGTATTCCAATCTTCCTGCCTGATGAAACCAGGGACGGGCACAGGCCATGGGTATCATGTTGCCCATTCTGCGTGTATACCATCCAAAATGATCCGGTGTTCCTCAACCACATTATTGGCGCACATTACCATGCGAGCCTCATGTGTGGGGCATGCCTCAGCACCATAGCCATGTCGGGTCAACAGCTGAAGAGGCACCTTTCCGAGTGCCCCAGGCTGGCCACTCTTCCCGAGGAATCGTCACAGGAAAGTGCGCGAGGTGAGAATTCGCCTAAGAAAAGTGCCCATGGGGAGCTCCAGCTCCAAGTCCAAACATGCCGGGAGCAAGAACAAGAAAAGTCATCATTCCGGGAAGTCGCAACCAGTCAATGTGACATCCCAGGAAGACTCTCAAACCGGCAATAGGCGTCTGACTCGTATGGCCAGCATGAGTCAGGAAAGTACAGCTGAATCATCGAAGCATCACTCCGGGGGTAAGAAGAAAGCGAAGAAGATGCACAAGAAGATGTCTAGCAAGTAATCATGTGTGCTTCCTTTTAGGCATGCCACAGCCTTTTATCGTTCAATCCACTTTCACTCATGTTAAGTTTTTTGAATAAACTTGTGCCTCATTTACCAGTGTTAGTTGTTAT
>CAXANZ010000100.1:7500-12500 GCA_963970385.1 Theonella swinhoei
CGACGGTACCCGTCGATGGTGAAGTGGGTACACTTGGACGGTGAGACACTTCGACGGTACCCGTCGACGGTGAAGTGGGTACACTTCGACGGTGACAGTTCGACGATAGTGCCTGTCGACGGTGAAGTGGGTACACTTCGACGATAGTACCTGTCGACGGTGAAGTGGGTACACTTCGACGATAGTACCTGTCGACGGTCGATAGTACCTGTCGACGGTGAAGTGGGTACACTTCGACGATAGTACCTGTCGACGGTCGATAGTACCTGTCGACGGTGAAGTGGGTACACTTCGACGATAGTACCTGTCGACGGTGAAGTGGGTACACTTCGACGATAGTACCTGTCGACGGTCGATAGTACCTGTCGACGGTGAAGTGGGTACACTTCGACGATAGTACCTGTCGACGGTGAAGTGGGAACACTTCGACGGTGACAGTTCGACGATAGTACCTGTCGACGGTGAAGTGGGTACACTTCGACGATAGTACCTGTCGACGGTGAAGTGGGTACACTTCGACGGTGACAGTGCGACGATAGTACCTGTCGACGGTGAAGTGGGTACACTTCGACGATAGTACCTGTCGACGGTGAAGTGGGTACACTTCGACGATAGTACCTGTCGACGGTGAAGTGGGTACACTTCGACGATAGTACCTGTCGACGGTGAAGTGGGAACACTTCGACGGTGACAGTTCGACGATAGTACCTGTCGACGGTGAAGTGGGTACACTTCGACGATAGTACCTGTCGACGGTGAAGTGGGTACACTTCGACGGTGACAGTGCGACGATAGTACCTGTCGACGGTGAAGTGGGTACACTTCGACGATAGTACCTGTCGACGGTGAAGTGGGTACACTTCGACGATAGTACCTGTCGACGGTGAAGTGGGAACACTTCGACGGTGACAGTTCGACGATAGTACCTGTCGACGGTGAAGTGGGTACACTTCGACGGTGACACACCGGCGATAACCGTCGACGGTGAAGTACCCGTCGAGGTTGGTGAAGTGGGTGCACTTCGACGGTGGTGAATCGACGGTGACACACTTCGACGGCACCCGCCGACGGTGAAGTGGGTACACTTCCGACGGTTACAAACACGGTGAAGTGGGTACACTTCGACGGTGGCACACTTCGACGGCGACACACTTCGACGGTAAAGGGGTACCCGCATCACCGTCGACGGTGATGTGGGTACAGTCCGACGATAGTACTTGTCCAATTCAATCCTCGACGGGTACTACCATCGAAGGTACCCACATCACTTCGACGGTGACCACTTTGACGGGGATGTGGGTACACTTCGACGGTGACACTTGGACGGTACCCGTGGACGGTGAAGTGGGTACACTCGACGGTAGTACCCGTCGACGGTTCGACGGTACGGTAGTACCCGTCGACGGTGAAGTAGGTACACTTCGACGATACGGTAGTACCCGTCGACGGTGAAGTGGGCCCATTTCGACGATAGTACCCGTCGACGGTGAAGTAGGTACACTTCGACGGTGACACACTTCGACGCGGTACCCGTGGACGGTGAAGTAGGTACACTTCGACGGTAGTACCCGTCGACGGTGAAGTGGGTACACTTCGACGATACGGTAGTACCCGTCGACGGTGAAGTGGGCACATTTCGACGGTAGTACCCGTCGACGGTGAAGTAGGTACACTTCGACAGTGACACACTTCGACGGTGACACACTTCGACGGTACCCGTCGACGGTGATGTGGCTACACTTCGACGGTACGGTAGTACCCGTCGACGCGTCGAAATGTGCCCACTACACCGTCGACGGATACTACCGTCGAAATGTGCCCACTTCACCGTCAACGGATGCCGTCAAAGTTTGCCACCGTCGAAGTGTACCTACTTCACCGTCGACGTGATTTTTCGACAGTGATGTGGGTACACGATATTTCGACCCCGACGTGGGTAACCAACACTACCGTCGACGGTACACTTCCACGGTGTACGGCGGTGTGTGTGGAATATGTAGTGATTTTGTACAATTCCATCGGGACTGTGTACATTAAATGCATATTCAAGAAGGAATTTGCTTGCCAGCTGTTGAGTACTACCAGACCTAGACTCTAGTTTTGTGAAAATGTAGGTGCAATGTACATAACGTGTATGGGAGACTATGTAAAAATGTAGGTGCAATGTACAAACATGTATGGGAACACCACCACAGATGACATGATAGTAGTAGCTTTTGAGTGCCTGGCAGGTTACCTCCCTGCATTTTCTGCTGCTGGAGGGTTTGTGTGAGGTGAGCTGCTGTTCTACCATTTCTAAGCCTAGAGGCTGCACATGTATGTATTGTCCCAAGCCTTTATTTTTCTAAGCTTAGAGGCTGTATGCATACTCGAGTGTATTTGGGCTGTTTATGTTCGTATTTTATTGGAGTTTGGACACTGTGCGTGTGTGTGTGTGTGTGTGTGTGTGTGTGTGTGTGTGTGTGTGTGTGTGTGAGAGTTGGCCGGCCAAAAGATCTGTAACCCACCGCCCCGGTTCTGGAGGCTGTCCTGCTCCAGTCTGTGCATGTCGTGTGTCATACGTCTTGTGCATAGTTATTGTTCGGTTTGTTGAGATTAGGGTTCCGGCTTTCCTTCTCTCTAATACCTCTTGGCCAGTGTGCTATACGCATGCTTTTCCATGTATAGCGATGCAACATCTGTAGTCGGATATGACATCCAGATGTGCCAAACGAGTTAGGCAAGGCCGTCCACTTAGCCCACTCTTGTTCTGTCAATTCATTAGTGACCTTAGACTGTACTCTACAGTCAAGCAGTGCGGGTAAGATCATGATAATATTATCGACCAAGAGGAGCATCAAACAAACAACACCGAAATTGAGCTTATGCATTGAAAATTCTGTTAATTGATCTGGAATGTCCCATCATCAGCTACAAACATCGGTGTATACGGAGAATTGGGCAGGATTCCACTGAAAATAAGAGGAAATATTGAATATTGGCTACGTCCTTTAACATCACACAAGTACTAGTTGTTGCATGGGCCCGAGTGCCACACAGGATATGTTGGCACAGTTATATAACTATCCCGTGTGAGCACGAGGGCCCATGCAACAACTAATCTGTTGCCACTTGAATGGTTTCCCAACCCCTAACCACTCCCTTACTAGCCTCACGTAATTAGTGATGTAATAAGTGTGCCACACACGATACGTTGGCACACTTTAGCCTTTGATCTGTTACTCTACCAGGAAAAAACATATCTCCCCGTACTGTGGGCCTGCTATAGAAAACACCAACAGTTCAACTCATTGTGTGATTATCACATATACGGTCTGTATTGAATCATTGCGATTTATCCAATTACGACGAAGTGTCCAGACTAGAGCCAGCAGAGGTAGCACTTAGAGCCGGAGAACGTCTATACGATCAATATGCAAAAGTGGAGACAGGATACATCACACTCCCAAAAATGAGACCCTACCAACTTATTTGTTTCTACCATCCCACTTGCGCACGGCAGTTGCAAGGTTCAGAAGAAGTCGCCATTCGCTAGCCATTGAAACAGGACGATACACTCACTAGACCACCTTTACCTCCAGAGGAAAGAGTGTGTCGAACGTGTGGAGTTGTATGGAAGATGAAACGCATTACCGCTCTTCGATACACAGATTGCCAGAATACGAGGACTTTGTACCCGCGAAAAGAAAGCGCAATTAACATGCTCCCCACAGATGCAAAGTTTACAACAGCTGCGAATTACAACGAAATATTCGGTTTGAAACTAGGACAATAAGATGTAGTCTCAATCTTTTTCCTTTTTTTGTTTGTTGTTGCTGTTGTTGTTGTTGTTGTTGTTGTTGTTGTGTTGTACCGTCGCCATTGGTGGTGGTGGTGTTTTTGTTGTCGTAGAATCGACACCTTTCAGACCACGCCTTCGCAAAATGCCCCCTTAGGCAGCGTGCACAGTGCAGAGCAGCAATGTTTATACCAGGAAACGGCTGAAATTGGCGTTGGAAGCGGCAAATTGAAACTGAAAATGAAAAAATTGACTTGCACACGCACATCCCGTAGACTTGCCGTGACCCCGCCCGCATCCGCAACCACCCAAAAATGCAATTCAATCCCCATTAATTAACTAATTAATTAACCAGGGGTTAATTAATAATTCATCAAGTCTAGTCGCTTAACTCCGCCCAGTCATTTGCACGCCTTCTCGCACCTGGCAGAACCTTGCCACAGTCGTCGAGGCCAGTGAGGCCTGCCGGAACTCCCCCCCTTCGTCCTACGGACTGGCCCCCTCCGATCTGCGGCTGTGGACGTGCGCCAAATGAAAATATGCCTTCGGCAACACACCCCTGCACGCTCCCACTAGCACCGCAACCAAACACGCGTCCACACTTCACCCGTCACACTTTTCGCCATATATGGTCAAACACCCACCTGACAGTCACGTGACCTCACCCTCACCTTCACCACAATCGGTGACCACCTCTCACCGAAGGAGGTGTCGATGCAACCTTCCCGGTCCGAGTTACGGCAAGACACACACACACACACACAAACACACTGTCACTGACAGGTGCTCCGATCTTACAAACACTCTCAGTCGTCGCCCCAACTTAGACTAAAATTCAGTCGTTTCTTGCCTATATCGGGTGGTGAGGGGGGGGAGGTTTGCAAAAAATTGTTTTGCAAAGCTCTCTACAACTACCCAGTTTCGCTCGGTCGTGAAGGCACCTACCGTCGGTTTGTTGCCGTTCAGTGCGAGACGGGTGCTGTCGGTGAGCGAGGTCGGGTTGCCCGTGGCCACTGTAGGCGCGGTTGCATTGTCCTGCCGCCGTTTGCCGTCGACGGTGGAGAGTGTACGGCTTTCCTCGGCATTTTGGGGCCGGGTGAGAGTCGTCGGTCTCGTCAGATTCTTGTGTACGGGGAGTTTCTGTTCGGATGCACGTTGTTGCCCCACACTGGTGTGGCAGTGCCGTTGGTCGGAGTGTGGTCTGTGTGCGTCGGTTCCGTGC
>CAXANZ010000100.1:20000-22500 GCA_963970385.1 Theonella swinhoei
CGGTGAAGTGGGTACACTTCGACGATAGTACCTGTCGACGGTGAAGTGGGTACACTTCGACGATAGTACCTGTCGACGGTGAAGTGGGAACACTTCGACGGTGACAGTTCGACGATAGTACCTGTCGACGGTGAAGTGGGTACACTTCGACGATAGTACCTGTCGACGGTGAAGTGGGTACACTTCGACGGTGACAGTGCGACGATAGTACCTGTCGACGGTGAAGTGGGTACACTTCGACGATAGTACCTGTCGACGGTGAAGTGGGTACACTTCGACGATAGTACCTGTCGACGGTGAAGTGGGAACACTTCGACGGTGACAGTTCGACGATAGTACCTGTCGACGGTGAAGTGGGTACACTTCGACGGTGACACACCGGCGATAACCGTCGACGGTGAAGTACCCGTCGAGGTTGGTGAAGTGGGTGCACTTCGACGGTGGTGAATCGACGGTGACACACTTCGACGGCACCCGCCGACGGTGAAGTGGGTACACTTCCGACGGTTACAAACACGGTGAAGTGGGTACACTTCGACGGTGGCACACTTCGACGGCGACACACTTCGACGGTAAAGGGGTACCCGCATCACCGTCGACGGTGATGTGGGTACAGTCCGACGATAGTACTTGTCCAATTCAATCCTCGACGGGTACTACCATCGAAGGTACCCACATCACTTCGACGGTGACCACTTTGACGGGGATGTGGGTACACTTCGACGGTGACACTTGGACGGTACCCGTGGACGGTGAAGTGGGTACACTCGACGGTAGTACCCGTCGACGGTTCGACGGTACGGTAGTACCCGTCGACGGTGAAGTAGGTACACTTCGACGATACGGTAGTACCCGTCGACGGTGAAGTGGGCCCATTTCGACGATAGTACCCGTCGACGGTGAAGTAGGTACACTTCGACGGTGACACACTTCGACGCGGTACCCGTGGACGGTGAAGTAGGTACACTTCGACGGTAGTACCCGTCGACGGTGAAGTGGGTACACTTCGACGATACGGTAGTACCCGTCGACGGTGAAGTGGGCACATTTCGACGGTAGTACCCGTCGACGGTGAAGTAGGTACACTTCGACAGTGACACACTTCGACGGTGACACACTTCGACGGTACCCGTCGACGGTGATGTGGCTACACTTCGACGGTACGGTAGTACCCGTCGACGCGTCGAAATGTGCCCACTACACCGTCGACGGATACTACCGTCGAAATGTGCCCACTTCACCGTCAACGGATGCCGTCAAAGTTTGCCACCGTCGAAGTGTACCTACTTCACCGTCGACGTGATTTTTCGACAGTGATGTGGGTACACGATATTTCGACCCCGACGTGGGTAACCAACACTACCGTCGACGGTACACTTCCACGGTGTACGGCGGTGTGTGTGGAATATGTAGTGATTTTGTACAATTCCATCGGGACTGTGTACATTAAATGCATATTCAAGAAGGAATTTGCTTGCCAGCTGTTGAGTACTACCAGACCTAGACTCTAGTTTTGTGAAAATGTAGGTGCAATGTACATAACGTGTATGGGAGACTATGTAAAAATGTAGGTGCAATGTACAAACATGTATGGGAACACCACCACAGATGACATGATAGTAGTAGCTTTTGAGTGCCTGGCAGGTTACCTCCCTGCATTTTCTGCTGCTGGAGGGTTTGTGTGAGGTGAGCTGCTGTTCTACCATTTCTAAGCCTAGAGGCTGCACATGTATGTATTGTCCCAAGCCTTTATTTTTCTAAGCTTAGAGGCTGTATGCATACTCGAGTGTATTTGGGCTGTTTATGTTCGTATTTTATTGGAGTTTGGACACTGTGCGTGTGTGTGTGTGTGTGTGTGTGTGTGTGTGTGTGTGTGTGTGTGTGTGGAGAGTTGGCCGGCCAAAAGATCTGTAACCCACCGCCCCGGTTCTGGAGGCTGTCCTGCTCCAGTCTGTGCATGTCGTGTGTCATACGTCTTGTGCATAGTTATTGTTCGGTTTGTTGAGATTAGGGTTCCGGCTTTCCTTCTCTCTAATACCTCTTGGCCAGTGTGCTATACGCATGCTTTTCCATGTATAGCGATGCAACATCTGTAGTCGGATATGACATCCAGATGTGCCAAACGAGTTAGGCAAGGCCGTCCACTTAGCCCACTCTTGTTCTGTCAATTCATTAGTGACCTTAGACTGTACTCTACAGTCAAGCAGTGCGGGTAAGATCATGATAATATTATCGACCAAGAGGAGCATCAAACAAACAACACCGAAATTGAGCTTATGCATTGAAAATTCTGTTAATTGATCTGGAATGTCCCATCATCAGCTACAAACATCGGTGTATACGGAGAATTGGGCAGGATTCCACTGAAAATAAGAGGAAATATTGAATATTGGCTACGTCCTTTAACATCACACAAGTACTAGTTGTTGCATGGGCCCGAGTGCCACACAGGATATGTTGGCACAGTTATATAACTATCCCGTGTGAGCACGAGGGCCCA
>CAXANZ010000100.1:27500-28618 GCA_963970385.1 Theonella swinhoei
CCGTCTTCGAAGAGTCGGGTTGTTTGGGAGTGCAGCCCAAAGTGGGTGGTAAACTCCATCTAAAGCCAAATAACGGCACGAGACCGATAGCGAACAAGTACCGTGAGGGAAAGGTGAAAAGCACTTTGGAAAGAGAGTTAAAAAGGCCGCGAAACCGTTGGGAGGGAAACGCATGCAGCCGAACTGGCCCGCGTCGAGTTCAGGGGGCCGCCCTTCGTCCCGTCCGTCGTCGACACCCTCGCGGGTCTTTGGCGGACCGAGGCGTCGGGCTCCCCTGCACTCTCGGCGGTAGGGGCCGGCCAAGCGGGGCGGACTCCGGGCGAAGAGCACTCGTCGGGCAGGTAGCGCAGCCGTCTCTGGCGGAGGCGAACTTACAGCCGGCGGTGCGGAGCGCTCGGAGTCCGCCGAGGAGAGAGGTGGCATTTCCACCCGTGCAGCGAAGGTCCGTTTCGGCGGGCCGGGGCGCTCTCGTCCGTTCGGCGAGCCGACTGTGTCACTGCACGCAGTGTCCGGCCGAGCTCGTCCGTCCGGAAGGGAGGTCGTCCCACGCCTTGCGCTTCGGCAGCTTGGCCAGCCGTCGGCTGCATTCGACCCGTCTTGAAACACGGACCAAGGAGTGCAGCAGTTGCGCGAGTAGTTCGGGTGTGGAAACCCGGCGATGCACAATGAAGGTGAAGGCGGGACGTGTGGCCCGCCGAGGCGAGAGCCGCTAGCGCGGCGCATCGTCGACCGATCCGTTGCCACGCCGTGGCGGGATTCGAGTGAGAGCGTTGCTGTTGCGACCCGAAAGATGGTGAACTATGCCCGAGTAGGGCGAAGCCAGAGGAAACTCTGGTGGAAGCCCGTAGCGGTTCTGACGTGCAAATCGATCGTCAAACTTGGGTATAGGGGCGAAAGACTAATCGAACCATCTAGTAGCTGGTTCCCTCCGAAGTTTCCCTCAGGATAGCTGGAGCCCGTTGCGCAGTTTTATCAGGTAAAGCGAATGATTAGAGGTCTTGGGGTCGAAACGACCTCAACCTATTCTCAAACTTTAAATGGGTAAGACGTCCGGCTTGCTCGAGCGAAGTCGGGCCACGAATGCCGGGGCTCCCAGTGGGCCATTTTTGGTAAGCAGA
>CAXANZ010000101.1:7500-10000 GCA_963970385.1 Theonella swinhoei
ATCTGTGGGGAGCATGTTAATTGCGCTTTCTTTTCGCGGGTACAAAGTCCTCGTATTCTGGCAATCTGTGTATCGAAGAGCGGTAATGCGTTTCATCTTCCATACAACTCCACACGTTCGACACACTCTTTCCTCTGGAGGTAAAGGTGGTCTAGTGAGTGTATCGTCCTGTTTCAATGGCTAGCGAATGGCGACTTCTTCTGAACCTTGCAACTGCCGTGCGCAAGTGGGATGGTAGAAACAAATAAGTTGGTAGGGTCTCATTTTTGGGAGTGTGATGTATCCTGTCTCCACTTTTGCATATTGATCGTATAGACGTTCTCCGGCTCTAAGTGCTACCTCTGCTGGCTCTAGTCTGGACACTTCGTCGTAATTGGATAAATCGCAATGATTCAATACAGACCGTATATGTGATAATCACACAATGAGTTGAACTGTTGGTGTTTTCTATAGCAGGCCCACAGTACGGGGAGATAGTTTTTTCCTGGTAGAGTAACAGATCAAAGGCTAAAGTGTGCCAACGTATCGTGTGTGGCACACTTATTACATCACTAATTACGTGAGGCTAGTAAGGGAGTGGTTAGGGGTTGGGAAACCATTCAAGTGGCAACAGATTAGTTGTTGCATGGGCCCTCGTGCTCACACGGGATAGTTATATAACTGTGCCAACATATCCTGTGTGGCACTCGGGCCCATGCAACAACTAGTACTTGTGTGATGTTAAAGGACGTAGCCAATATTCAATATTTCCTCTTATTTTCAGTGGAATCCTGCCCAATTCTCCGTATACACCGATGTTTGTAGCTGATGATGGGACATTCCAGATCAATTAACAGAATTTTCAATGCATAAGCTCAATTTCGGTGTTGTTTGTTTGATGCTCCTCTTGGTCGATAATATTATCATGATCTTACCCGCACTGCTTGACTGTAGAGTACAGTCTAAGGTCACTAATGAATTGACAGAACAAGAGTGGGCTAAGTGGACGGCCTTGCCTAACTCGTTTGGCACATCTGGATGTCATATCCGACTACAGATGTTGCATCGCTATACATGGAAAAGCATGCGTATAGCACACTGGCCAAGAGGTATTAGAGAGAAGGAAAGCCGGAACCCTAATCTCAACAAACCGAACAATAACTATGCACAAGACGTATGACACACGACATGCACAGACTGGAGCAGGACAGCCTCCAGAACCGGGGCGGTGGGTTACAGATCTTTTGGCCGGCCAACTCTCCACACACACACACACACACACACACACACACACACACACACACACACGCACAGTGTCCAAACTCCAATAAAATACGAACATAAACAGCCCAAATACACTCGAGTATGCATACAGCCTCTAAGCTTAGAAAAATAAAGGCTTGGGACAATACATACATGTGCAGCCTCTAGGCTTAGAAATGGTAGAACAGCAGCTCACCTCACACAAACCCTCCAGCAGCAGAAAATGCAGGGAGGTAACCTGCCAGGCACTCAAAAGCTACTACTATCATGTCATCTGTGGTGGTGTTCCCATACATGTTTGTACATTGCACCTACATTTTTACATAGTCTCCCATACACGTTATGTACATTGCACCTACATTTTCACAAAACTAGAGTCTAGGTCTGGTAGTACTCAACAGCTGGCAAGCAAATTCCTTCTTGAATATGCATTTAATGTACACAGTCCCGATGGAATTGTACAAAATCACTACATATTCCACACACACCGCCGTACACCGTGGAAGTGTACCGTCGACGGTAGTGTTGGTTACCCACGTCGGGGTCGAAATATCGTGTACCCACATCACTGTCGAAAAATCACGTCGACGGTGAAGTAGGTACACTTCGACGGTGGCAAACTTTGACGGCATCCGTTGACGGTGAAGTGGGCACATTTCGACGGTAGTATCCGTCGACGGTGTAGTGGGCACATTTCGACGCGTCGACGGGTACTACCGTACCGTCGAAGTGTAGCCACATCACCGTCGACGGGTACCGTCGAAGTGTGTCACCGTCGAAGTGTGTCACTGTCGAAGTGTACCTACTTCACCGTCGACGGGTACTACCGTCGAAATGTGCCCACTTCACCGTCGACGGGTACTACCGTATCGTCGAAGTGTACCCACTTCACCGTCGACGGGTACTACCGTCGAAGTGTACCTACTTCACCGTCCACGGGTACCGCGTCGAAGTGTGTCACCGTCGAAGTGTACCTACTTCACCGTCGACGGGTACTATCGTCGAAATGGGCCCACTTCACCGTCGACGGGTACTACCGTATCGTCGAAGTGTACCTACTTCACCGTCGACGGGTACTACCGTACCGTCGAACCGTCGACGGGTACTACCGTCGAGTGTACCCACTTCACCGTCCACGGGTACCGTCCAAGTGTCACCGTCGAAGTGTACCCACATCCCCGTCAAAGTGGTCACCGTCGAAGTGATGTGGGTACCTTCGATGGTAGTACCCGTCGAGGATTGAATTGGACAAGTACTA
>CAXANZ010000101.1:17500-22500 GCA_963970385.1 Theonella swinhoei
ATAGGGCAGAAATTTGAATGGACCATCGCCGGCGCGAAGGCCGTGCGATTCGAGAAGTTATCATGAATCACCCAGGTACCGGGAGCCCGAAGGCAACCCGCGCTGGTTTTGGATCTAATAAATACGTCCCTTCCAGAAGTCGGGACCTTCTGCATGTATTAGCTCTAGAATTACCACGGTTATCCATGTGGCAAACGACCATCAAATAAACTATAACTGATTTAATGAGCCATTCGCAGTTTCACAGTACGAAGCGTTCATACTTGGACATGCATGGCTTAGTCTTTGAGACAAGCATATGACTACTGGCAGGATCAACCAGGTAACCGACGAGACTCGTCGGGGGGAAGCCCACCCGGCCACTCCCACTCCCGACGGTGCCGTTCCACGAAGGCAACCGACCACCCGCTGGCGGGCGGCCGGAGCGACTTCGACGTCTCTCAACGCTCGGCAGGGAAAGCCACCAACACCCTACCGTCGTACGAAACCGGACTCGCCTCCCTCAAGACAATACACCTCCTGGCCACCAGGCGTCGCAAAATCGCCGTCGTTAAGACGACTAGGACGCCTGCAGGCCACCACGGGCCCCGGGTGCTCGCTCAGAGCACGGAACCGACGCACACAGACCACACTCCGACCAACGGCACTGCCACACCAGTGTGGGGCAACAACGTGCATCCGAACAGAAACTCCCCGTACACAAGAATCTGACGAGACCGACGACTCCACCCGGCCCCAAAATGCCGAGGAAAGCCGTACACTCTCCACCGTCGACGGCAAACGGCGGCAGGACAATGCAACCGCGCCTACAGTGGCCACGGGCAACCCGACCTCGCTCACCGACAGCACCCGTCTCGCACTGAACGGCAACAAACCGACGGTAGGTGCCTTCACGACCGAGCGAAACTGGGTAGTTGTAGAGAGCTTTGCAAAACAATTTTTTGCAAACCTCCCCCCCTCACCACCCGATATAGGCAAGAAACGACTGAATTTTAGTCTAAGTTGGGGCGACGACTGAGAGTGTTTGTAAGATCGGAGCACCTGTCAGTGACAGTGTGTTGTGTGTGTGTGTGTGTGTGTCTTGCCGTAACTCGGACCGGGAAGGTTGCATCGACACCTCCTTCGGTGAGAGGTGGTCACCGATTGTGGTGAAGGTGAGGGTGAGGTCACGTGACTGTCAGGTGGGTGTTTGACCATATATGGCGAAAAGTGTGACGGGTGAAGTGTGGACGCGTGTTTGGTTGCGGTGCTAGTGGGAGCGTGCAGGGGTGTGTTGCCGAAGGCATATTTTCATTTGGCGCACGTCCACAGCCGCAGATCGGAGGGGGCCAGTCCGTAGGACGAAGGGGGGGAGTTCCGGCAGGCCTCACTGGCCTCGACGACTGTGGCAAGGTTCTGCCAGGTGCGAGAAGGCGTGCAAATGACTGGGCGGAGTTAAGCGACTAGACTTGATGAATTATTAATTAACCCCTGGTTAATTAATTAGTTAATTAATGGGGATTGAATTGCATTTTTGGGTGGTTGCGGATGCGGGCGGGGTCACGGCAAGTCTACGGGATGTGCGTGTGCAAGTCAATTTTTTCATTTTCAGTTTCAATTTGCCGCTTCCAACGCCAATTTCAGCCGTTTCCTGGTATAAACATTGCTGCTCTGCACTGTGCACGCTGCCTAAGGGGGCATTTTGCGAAGGCGTGGTCTGAAAGGTGTCGATTCTACGACAACAAAAACACCACCACCACCAATGGCGACGGTACAACACAACAACAACAACAACAACAACAACAACAGCAACAACAAACAAAAAAAGGAAAAAGATTGAGACTACATCTTATTGTCCTAGTTTCAAACCGAATATTTCGTTGTAATTCGCAGCTGTTGTAAACTTTGCATCTGTGGGGAGCATGTTAATTGCGCTTTCTTTTCGCGGGTACAAAGTCCTCGTATTCTGGCAATCTGTGTATCGAAGAGCGGTAATGCGTTTCATCTTCCATACAACTCCACACGTTCGACACACTCTTTCCTCTGGAGGTAAAGGTGGTCTAGTGAGTGTATCGTCCTGTTTCAATGGCTAGCGAATGGCGACTTCTTCTGAACCTTGCAACTGCCGTGCGCAAGTGGGATGGTAGAAACAAATAAGTTGGTAGGGTCTCATTTTTGGGAGTGTGATGTATCCTGTCTCCACTTTTGCATATTGATCGTATAGACGTTCTCCGGCTCTAAGTGCTACCTCTGCTGGCTCTAGTCTGGACACTTCGTCGTAATTGGATAAATCGCAATGATTCAATACAGACCGTATATGTGATAATCACACAATGAGTTGAACTGTTGGTGTTTTCTATAGCAGGCCCACAGTACGGGGAGATATGTTTTTTCCTGGTAGAGTAACAGATCAAAGGCTAAAGTGTGCCAACGTATCGTGTGTGGCACACTTATTACATCACTAATTACGTGAGGCTAGTAAGGGAGTGGTTAGGGGTTGGGAAACCATTCAAGTGGCAACAGATTAGTTGTTGCATGGGCCCTCGTGCTCACACGGGATAGTTATATAACTGTGCCAACATATCCTGTGTGGCACTCGGGCCCATGCAACAACTAGTACTTGTGTGATGTTAAAGGACGTAGCCAATATTCAATATTTCCTCTTATTTTCAGTGGAATCCTGCCCAATTCTCCGTATACACCGATGTTTGTAGCTGATGATGGGACATTCCAGATCAATTAACAGAATTTTCAATGCATAAGCTCAATTTCGGTGTTGTTTGTTTGATGCTCCTCTTGGTCGATAATATTATCATGATCTTACCCGCACTGCTTGACTGTAGAGTACAGTCTAAGGTCACTAATGAATTGACAGAACAAGAGTGGGCTAAGTGGACGGCCTTGCCTAACTCGTTTGGCACATCTGGATGTCATATCCGACTACAGATGTTGCATCGCTATACATGGAAAAGCATGCGTATAGCACACTGGCCAAGAGGTATTAGAGAGAAGGAAAGCCGGAACCCTAATCTCAACAAACCGAACAATAACTATGCACAAGACGTATGACACACGACATGCACAGACTGGAGCAGGACAGCCTCCAGAACCGGGGCGGTGGGTTACAGATCTTTTGGCCGGCCAACTCTCCACACACACACACACACACACACACACACACACACACACACACACACACGCACAGTGTCCAAACTCCAATAAAATACGAACATAAACAGCCCAAATACACTCGAGTATGCATACAGCCTCTAAGCTTAGAAAAATAAAGGCTTGGGACAATACATACATGTGCAGCCTCTAGGCTTAGAAATGGTAGAACAGCAGCTCACCTCACACAAACCCTCCAGCAGCAGAAAATGCAGGGAGGTAACCTGCCAGGCACTCAAAAGCTACTACTATCATGTCATCTGTGGTGGTGTTCCCATACATGTTTGTACATTGCACCTACATTTTTACATAGTCTCCCATACACGTTATGTACATTGCACCTACATTTTCACAAAACTAGAGTCTAGGTCTGGTAGTACTCAACAGCTGGCAAGCAAATTCCTTCTTGAATATGCATTTAATGTACACAGTCCCGATGGAATTGTACAAAATCACTACATATTCCACACACACCGCCGTACACCGTGGAAGTGTACCGTCGACGGTAGTGTTGGTTACCCACGTCGGGGTCGAAATATCGTGTACCCACATCACTGTCGAAAAATCACGTCGACGGTGAAGTAGGTACACTTCGACGGTGGCAAACTTTGACGGCATCCGTTGACGGTGAAGTGGGCACATTTCGACGGTAGTATCCGTCGACGGTGTAGTGGGCACATTTCGACGCGTCGACGGGTACTACCGTACCGTCGAAGTGTAGCCACATCACCGTCGACGGGTACCGTCGAAGTGTGTCACCGTCGAAGTGTGTCACTGTCGAAGTGTACCTACTTCACCGTCGACGGGTACTACCGTCGAAATGTGCCCACTTCACCGTCGACGGGTACTACCGTATCGTCGAAGTGTACCCACTTCACCGTCGACGGGTACTACCGTCGAAGTGTACCTACTTCACCGTCCACGGGTACCGCGTCGAAGTGTGTCACCGTCGAAGTGTACCTACTTCACCGTCGACGGGTACTATCGTCGAAATGGGCCCACTTCACCGTCGACGGGTACTACCGTATCGTCGAAGTGTACCTACTTCACCGTCGACGGGTACTACCGTACCGTCGAACCGTCGACGGGTACTACCGTCGAGTGTACCCACTTCACCGTCCACGGGTACCGTCCAAGTGTCACCGTCGAAGTGTACCCACATCCCCGTCAAAGTGGTCACCGTCGAAGTGATGTGGGTACCTTCGATGGTAGTACCCGTCGAGGATTGAATTGGACAAGTACTATCGTCGGACTGTACCCACATCACCGTCGACGGTGATGCGGGTACCCCTTTACCGTCGAAGTGTGTCGCCGTCGAAGTGTGCCACCGTCGAAGTGTACCCACTTCACCGTGTTTGTAACCGTCGGAAGTGTACCCACTTCACCGTCGACGGGTGCCGTCGAAGTGTGTCACCGTCGATTCACCACCGTCGAAGTGCACCCACTTCACCAACCTCGACGGGTACTTCACCGTCGACGGTTATCGCCGGTGTGTCACCGTCGAAGTGTACCCACTTCACCGTCGACAGGTACTATCGTCGAACTGTCACCGTCGAAGTGTTCCCACTTCACCGTCGACAGGTACTATCGTCGAAGTGTACCCACTTCACCGTCGACAGGTACTATCGTCGAAGTGTACCCACTTCACCGTCGACAGGTACTATCGTCGCACTGTCACCGTCGAAGTGTACCCACTTCACCGTCGACAGGTACTATCGTCGAAGTGTACCCACTTCACCGTCGACAGGTACTATCGTCGAACTGTCACCGTCGAAGTGTTCCCACTTCACCGTCGACAGGTACTATCGTCGAAGTGTACCCACTTCACCGTCGACAGGTACTATCGTCGAAGT
>CAXANZ010000102.1:0-17006 GCA_963970385.1 Theonella swinhoei
TAAATCTGCATATGAGGCAAGTTCTATGATAAATCCCCATATGGGGCTTCTAAATACATGACATAGGAGGTATATACATGGTCTTGAAAGGAGCCAATTGGAAATGGTCTTAAAAAAGCCAATCGCTTGAATAGGCAATTTAATTGAATTAGGCATATTTGGCTATGGTAAATCCCCATCTACATACATTACATATTATGCAGACAAATGGTCTTGAAAGGAGTCAATTGCTCAACAAGGCAAAATGCTCTTGAAAGAAGCCAATCCCATATTTGGGTTTAAAACTTATCAATTACCAGATTAGGCATGAGCGATATCGATGGTTGATTTGGGAGGAGTTATGTGATTTTGGCTGTGAGAGCTGTGATTGGGTCTGTGGGATCCAGAGGTGGCATGGCTGAAGGTGTGTCAAGAAGAGTATTTTGAGGCCTCTGAAGGAACCAGTCCTTCAGAGAACTGTCATATAGTGTAGTTTCATAACTGCTGGGTTGCTTTCAATGAAATTTTGATTCAATACTCCTGGGACTTTGGGGATGTATTTGAAACACATTAATGTCTATTTTGGCCACCAGGGGCACTGTCAGTGTCACAATGCAATGGTGGTGCCACCTGTACTGTCAGTACAGGTCTGACAATGGCAAAGCAGATTGCATAAATTGACTTCACTGAGACCACCCCTAAGTATTAGTGTGAAGAAACTACTGAATAGAATTGCATCAAACTTTGTGTATATGAAGAGATATTTTAAAGGTACTGCTACTGAAAATATGGAGAAATTCCATTGAGTAATGAAGTCAGAAAAATTTGACAAAGTGGTCGATAGGATGAAATAAAAACCAATACTTCGCAGCAAATTTACTGATTTGAACCAGAAAAGTGTCCCTATTCAAACACTTATTTCTCAGCAATTACTGTATAGAAAAGGACCAGAATTGAGTACTACATAGAGTGGATACTGATAAAGACTTCTACCAAACAGATAATGAGAGTGTATCAATTGATTGAGTCTGTGTCTCAGTCTGTGTCTCTGTCTCTGTCTTAAAATTTATTGTAATTAGTATACAAACTGTTACCAAAAAAATAGAAAATAAATATTTTAACTAGAACAAATGTTTTTCTCTCCTTTATTTACCTACAAATGTTACAAATAATAGGAAAAAAGCCTTGAAATGACAAAAATGTCATCAGTGCCAAAAATATGTCATCAGCGCCACACGAAATAACCATGACCTACAGTGACCTTTAGACATGTAAACTTCCTACATAAACAAATCCTTTTGTATTACTAATGTTTATCCTATTTGTTAATAAAAAATATACACATACATTAAATTCACAACATTTTTTACACCAGTTAAAGACATAAAATGCCCTTAAATTACTCAACAAAAAAAATTTACTTCTGAACTTTTATATGGAAAGTCAACTTCCTGTCATCCTGTGGACCAAAAGCATCCTCATGGCATCCTCAAGTGATGAAGTTATATTTATAAAGGAAGATATTTCTTTAAAACCTACAGTGACTAATATAATTGATCTAACAGTAGATGAATATTCTGATTCAGATTTCACACACATATCTGAAACCCAAAATTCTATAACAAACCCTGATGCTGATCTAGATGAGACACTATCTCTTCACTCCAATACCAGTTCATCTGAACAATCTGGTAAGAAAATAACCCCCCACCCCATGTAAAATACTCAAAAATCATCTCTGTGGCATATAAGAACCATTAAAATACATGAATAAAAACACTCATCATAACTTAAAACTGTCACAAGAAGAAAAAACGCACATTGTAGAACACAAATAATTCATCAGCACCACATAAAATGTTATCAGCATCACAAAAATCATTATCTGTGAAGTAAAAACTTCATCAGCATCATTTTTATACTGGTAAAGTCATCAGCACCAAATAACATCTAATCAACTTGATGAAAATCTCTATCAGTGCCAGTAATAATGTCATCAGCATCACTTTACTTAATGGGAAATTAATCAGCATAACATAAATTACACTGCCTGTACAATATTTAAAAAGTAAAACATTCTTCATACAGGTGACAATCGAGACAATACTTCTGTAATCCTCAAGAAGTTACAAAATGGAAAAGTAATGCCATCTGATGAACTACCTGATTTAGTTGTTCCCCAGAAGAAGAAGAGGAGTTACAACATTCAATCAGAGTCAACTTACATTGACATCGAACCATTCTGCAAAATTCAACATCATATGTAAGTTTGCACATCTCAATTGTTCTCATATTTCACAATTATCTCTGTTTATCAAGAGTTAAAATATATTAAAATATTTTGCCACCCAAAATATTAATAGGTATGTTTCCCAATACACACACAGGAAAACACAATATGCCAATCAACTACCATCATTTGACACCTCTGATGGCTCATCATCATCTTCATCCATTCTCAAACCATCAACACCATATACACCCAACATCAATCATTCCAGTGTAAATGCAATCAACAAGAAAGAAAATATTGCAGATTCATAAGTGTACTACTTCAGGGCAATATATCTTAGGATAAATAACCAAAAGTACACTTAATTCATATAATTTATCATAAATGACATTCATCCACCTCAGGTAAATTAATTCTGTACTTGCACAACATAATATAATCTATCAATATTAATGTATTGAATTACCCACACAGGAATATAGAATCAACAACTCAATTGGTTCAATCTTCAAATGGCTCATCCTCATCATCTTCATCCTTTGTGTTCAAACCATCTACACCCAAGAAACCCGTTGTACAGGCCAGGATTCAAGTTCACCTCCATACAGCAATCCAGAATATCATCCAGATTTGTAAGTTAAATACACTTTCCATACATACTCATCCCCATTATATTCCCTTTGTCATTCATTTCATTAAAAAATACACTAATTTGAATATAATTTCAAATAAATTATATTCAAATTATTTTATTTAATGAACAATACCTAAAATAACTAATTTCAGAAACAAATCAACACTACAGCCTGTGAAATGGATAGATTTAGATTAATTCTTAATATCTTGTAACAGAGAAATAGTCTGCATAGCTGGAGATGGTTTCTGTTTCATAAATACTGTACTTACAGCAATGAAACAAGACCATGGAGTTGAATTGACAGAAAAACAATGTATCCAACTAATACTTGAGGAATTAGTTGAAGATCATGAAAAATATATAGGGTATTTGAAATTTGGACCCAAACATCATGAATTTCCTACAAACTCAGATGAACTCATTACCCAAGCCCTAGACTTCTTTGAACATCGTACTTACACAGATGACATCATTGACATCCTTGTAAGAGTTACCTGTGATTCTCTCAAACTCAACATCAACATCTACCAACAAAATAAAGACCTTCTGCAATGTATTCCTATGAAAACAGAAAAACCAGCAAAGGACATATACCTCAAGTTCACCCACAATAATCTAAACCCCTAGGAAATCACTATTATGCAATCATAAAGTCCCCAGATCCAGTAAATCTTGAATTACTCAGTGAAGTTGCATGTCAACAAAAAATACTATGGGCACTGAAGATGAACATGAAGTTATTGTTGTATATGACAATGAGGATTACTATGACATGATTCAACCTCACAAAACACATAATCATAACATGAGTCATGTTGAAAAGCATCAATCAAGTGATTTTCCTCAAACACAACCAGACATAGACACCCCTGTCAAGAAAGTTCAAACTGCCCTGACATAGGAAGAGGAAAATACTTCCCAATTCATTTATTTGAAAACATTATTCCTGAATCAGTCGATGTATTGCCAAAATATCTAAATGGCCTGTGCCTGTATAAGCTGGAAACAACATACAACCTATGGACAAAGAAGACAGCAGATTTGCAGTATTTTAGTATGATGTTTTAGTATGATGAATAAGTAGTAAATCAGGATACCATGGATACAGGAAAATTGGTAAATGTGAAGGTTCATGGGTATGCAACAATCCCCAGTGTTCATTCAAATCAACACCATTCAACAACCAACCAAAACAGAATCAACTGGAAATCAGGTGGGGAAAGAAACACCTAAAATTCTGTGAGATTTGTGACCACATTGCTGTCTGGGAGGGATGCGGTGCATGCAAACTTATAGACTTCAACCCCAAAACAAATGAAGCTTTGGTCTATCATATAGGCACACATGTCTGTTGGAATAGAACAGATACAAATGACATACAACAGATATTACAAGGATAAGGCCAAATCATCAAGAAGGACAGGCTCAGCAAAACAAATGGCTTTAGAAGATATAGTTGAGAAATTACTGAATGTGACATGGCTGGAGCAGAAGCAGAGGCTGATTACTGGTCAGACTTGAAAGCTGCAAAGAGAGTCTCACAATAATGCCAACCCTAATTATGGTCAGGATTTGAATTCATTTGATGCAGTTGGCATCATAAAGCAAGCCACAGATAAGAAGGACAGGTATTATATATACCAAATAAATAATGGAAACTCAACAACAATTCTGACTTTGTTTTCAAGAGTTCAAGAGCTATGGCTGAATTGGCAATAGCTATGGATGTTGATTCCCCAATATCCAGTGTCCTACAACAAGAGAATGCATACTTTGATGCTACACACACCTGTGTCCATGGTTTCAAAAGCCTGGGTCTCTGGATGTATCATCCCTCCATGAGAAAAATACTTCGACTTGCATCTATGGACATCCGCAGTGAAAATGCAAACAAGATCGCAACTTTTTTCACATTATTCAATGAAACCTTCAAATTGAAAGTAGTAACCAGAATACAAGTTCAATCCCAGGGCATTTATGTGTGATGAGGAGAGTGCCAACTACAGAGCTATCCAACTTGTGTATGGAGATGACTTCACAAAGGAGCGTGTTGTTGGGTGCCAATGGCATTTTAAGAATGACACAATCAGGAAGGCAAGACAAGTTGGGCCTGACATGAGAGACCTCTTCACCAAACTCTGCAAAAATTTATGCACAGTTACCACAGTTGCCAAATACAAGATAATAAAGAGTCAATTGGATGAAATAGCAAAAGTCATCCAGAAATTACAAGGTGGAATTGATTGGAGGAATGAACACCACAAGCATATATTGGGCCATCCGGGTGGGAAGCCTGCCTGGTGTAAACTTGAGTGAGCAGGGAAATGCCATGTGGAGAAGTAGTACAATGAGGCTAGTACATGCTGCTAAGTATGATGTTGCATCAATGATCCTACAGAACAAGAAATTATCAAATTTAATCGGAACATGGAGAAGTCTGGTGGAAAGGGACCCAGTCAAAGAATGAGATTTCTCATGACTGGGGTGATCAATGCAAAATAGGGGAAGACTTTGTGGACATTCTCTCAGATGAAGAAGCACTTGAAGATGAGGCAAATGAGGGAGAAAATCCTACATGGTTCCTTCCTAAAGGAAAAACAAGACACCGGCCTCCAGTTACCAAGTTTACCTTCCATCCTCATGTAAAGAGAGGAACTACAGACCCCCATAAGATGAAAACAAGAAATGGTAAAAAAAGGAAGAAAGCTGATGATACAGAACCAAAAAGAAATGGATATGAAGAAAATAAAACCAAAGTTCAAATTCAGTTGATGATTTCAATATAAGAAGAAAGTTACAAATCAAATTAGGTGAAGCTGATGAAATTATGTCTCCCTATCTCACACTGGCTCCCCAAATACCAGAAGAACCAAGGCACAATCCACCTCTCATTGTCATCACTGATGGTACCAGTATCCGTATTTGCAATGGGTGTGATAAAGCTATTACACCAGAACACAAGATATATCCTAACAACATGGTATTCCACCGAAAGAAGGTTGTAGGATTCTACAATAGGATCCTGAACAAATATATTCACAAACTCAACAATGTCCACTTTCATCTTGATATGCAATGTTTATGCAAGAGGATTTATCTGTACAGATGAGACAAATTTTTATGTATGATGAAGTATTTGGAACTATCACGTGAGCAATTGAAAGTACTGAATGACAAAGGGTTTCTGAAGTATGTAATTGAAAATATTAACAAGTAATGTTAGGTAAAATTGTTTTATTTCTGCAAATTTACATGCATCGCATGCAGTTAGCGATTTGTTATTCAGTTAAATTGATTATTATTGGTTACATGATAACTCCATGGCATAAACATTCACACTACAAGACATTTTAACATTTCTGAAGGAAATGAACACAAACAAAGGGGATAAACTTGAAATGACTGCAGGATGTTAACCGTAACCACCATTGACAAGTTTATACCCAAAGTAATGACTATTACATAAAGAACAAGCAAATGTCAAGGAGTATAAACAAATTTAAGCCATGGATGTCATTGTGAAATGAAGAGAAAAATATGAAATGGTCATCAGCGTCGATAATTCGTAACCAGCATCACATCTAATATGGCACTGATTACAAATTATTGATGCTGATGACCATTTCGTATTGTCGATGACAATACAAGGTTTGAGATACATTTTGAGGTCTTGCTGTTCTGAATAAGGGAAATCATTTACTTTGACCATGACTAGTGACTTTACTTTGACCTTTACCACCCCTTTTAGTCTTAGGAGAAGAAGACTTTATTAATTTGCAGGAGCTGACTTTGAAATAGGCTGACCCTTCCTTTTCTTTGGAATAGGCCCAGTTGTAACTTTTTTGTGTAAAGCCTGGGTCTGTGCTTGGGCCTTCTTCAGAACAGCAAGGCCCCTATGTATTATTTCATGCTGTTCCAAACTCTGATGGGATCCAAACAGTTTCCCACATTGATTACACTTAACTTTGGGTATTTCCCCAGTGTGATATATTTTTATGTGTCTCAACATTGAATCCCTCTTTTGAACCATTTAGATGGTGTACATTGATCACAACTGAAATTCTTTGGAGTGTCACATTTATCAGATTTTAGGTGCCTTTGGAGTAAATTATCCCCATCAAATATTTTTCCACATTTTTCACATTTATACTCTTTTTCTTTCTCCTCTCTATGCACTCTTACCATATGAGTTTTAAGAAGACCTTGAGAATCTGTTTTGAAATCACATACCATGACTTCACATTGGTAGAGATATATGCCTTTATGCTGTTGCCTAATGTGTGTTTTAAATTCTTTTTGGAGGACTTTTGGGTGCCACTCCCATCACTTTTTTACATTTCCCAATATAGCAAAAATGCATTTTGCCTATTTTGTGCTTGTAGCCCAAGGTTCTCAAGGTCTTCTTTTCTCATAGTATGATAAGTACACTTTGGACAATTATGGACCTTTCTCCCCTTTTCTTTAGTGCCTGCAGGAGGAGGATTAGACTGAGCAGAGCTGCTAGACTCACCTGCATGGGGTGGAACTTGAGAGAACATAACATCTTTGGCATGGCCTGCGGCAAAGGAAATGGGCTTGGTGGATCCCCCAAATTATCTTACAGCTTGAGCAAGTGTAGTGTCCAATTTTTCTAAAAGTGCCTTTTGACTTTGGTTGCAATGATTTCTATCAACTTCTGAAATGAGGGTGAGTGTTGAACTTGCCATTAACAACATACTCAAGTTGCCATGAAACATATTCTCTTTGAGAAATAATGACAGTAGGACAAAAATGGTTAGAGGCATTATGTCCCAACACAATGGCAATACCTTTCCTATCAACATTTTTCAGGTCTTGTGTGTAGAAGCGATTCTCACATGCTGATTCTATAGTTGTAAGTTTAGCATGCCTAGTCATGGGCTCAGGTCCTGGAGAAATTACCACAAAAGGGATCTGGAAATAAACAATTTGACTAAATTCAAGTGGAAGTTTTGACCAGTGCTGATGATATTTTTGTGACGCTGATGAAGAATTTATGCGGAATGTATGGATTTCCATATGGAAAATGGCTGCTGATGGCCTGATGATGAATTTAGTAATGGAATGCATATTATACTATGAAGTTATGACTGGCACTGATGACATTTTTGTGATGCTGATGAAGAATTTATGTGGAATGTATGGATTTCCGTATGGAAAACGGAGCTGATGGCGCTGATGACAAATTTAGTAATGGGAATGCGTATTATGCTATGAAGTTAGGACCGGTGCTGATGGCACTGATGAAACATTTTGGAACATAACTTAGACGCTGATGACAAATTAACCTTACTTCTGTCACATCACTAATAATACACAATCCTATGCTCCCAATTTGAGATGTTGGTTCAATGACATGATGGCACCACTGTCTCAGACTCCTCTTCTGATCCAAAAAGTCAGATTTGAACTTTTTCTACAATTAATTGTATAGTTTTATAATACTGGGTGAATTTCAAGTTTTGTGTACATTTTTGAAACAGTTGTCATAGTTATTGTAAATATGTTGAAGGGTTTGGACATAATTACTTTAAACTTACTAAATATTTTGCACTCCCCCTTGCCATAATAATAGCCATCCATCCTGAAAGGAATATCACACTGTAGTCCTCTGGGACATTTTGTAATTGTGCAAGAAATGAAAGTATAACAACAGTTTGCCCTGTCCAAAGTTATCTGAATTATTGAACAATGTTTTTATTCATTTTAGTTTTATTCAAAAATAATTGGTAGATAATAATAATTGTTGTAATATTTTTTGAAAAAGGTTTTAAATGTTTAAAATGTTGGTTTTACCTCATGTATCTCCTATGTAGCTGAGACTTAGGAAAGGCCTCCATTCTGTCTGCCTTTTCTTTATTGAGAAACAAAACATCACAGGCAGGGGGCGTCTGGTACATGTTGTAACTCTTCAACACTTGGCTCAATGTCTGAATCATCACAATCTGTCTATTACACAAGGAAGTAAATTGTTTAGAAATGTGTAGAGGGATGTATATTTTTAGTAAAAGAAGGGTAAAATATATTTTATGAATTTTTATTTTAATTTGACTTTCTCTATCAAAATCTTTGCAAGCAGCAGGAGGAAGGTGGCTAATGACAGTCAATACATCATTATGTGAGGGTCTGGGGTAACTATGAAGTCCAATAATTGCCCCATTTCTTCCTATTTCAAGTACATCATCTGGTATAAGGGTAGTTTCCTCATAGGGAACTTTAACTCCTAAAAGGAAACAAACTGATTTAACTGGTGCTGATGACTTATTTTTGGTGCTGATACCTAAATTGTAATGTGTGACGCGACATAGATCTAAATTTGACGCTGATGACTTATTATTTGATGCTGATAACATTTACCACAATGTGTATGTGGTGCTGATGACAAATAATTTGGCACTGATGATCTTTTCCTTGATAAAAGAACAGTTTGGGGCATAGTTTGCATACTTTGGGGCAAGGAATATACAGGGAAAAGTGTCCAAAGGTACAATTTGCAATACAGATAAAATCAATGTAACTCAATTGAAGTTGAATGGTGGTTTTGTTTGGCTGGCATATACTTGTAAATTTTTGAGAAAAGTCCTGAGTGTCAAGGTTTGAAAGATTTTCTCTATATTTCCTGGTTATTTAGGAACAATTTGTGCATAAATTTACAAAACTTACTTGGTCCTTTCCCAGGAGGAAAGACTTTTTGGCTGCAGCAGTAACCAGCTTTTTGGAGGCCATATTGGGGGAGTGCAAATTACCCACAATTCCTAGAAGTCACATGAGTATCACCACATAAGGTCCGCAGTGAATTTTGGCACTGATGACGTTTTTGCGTCTAAAATGTTTCATCAGCACCAAAAAAACCGGCGAGACTGAGACACAGATCTAAATATAAAGGATTATATGCGAGACAATGGCAGGTAAAGTTGGAAACGTTCGTTCTGTAGTGATTATGTTTCTTTACAGATTCTCCCACAGTGCATTTGATACCTGGTTGGGATGATCACACAAATTCCAAAACAGGGGCCTGACAAAATAGACCCTGGTCCAACAAAAGTTTATTAAGAAAATTAAAAAGAAAGCAATTTGTTTGATTGGGCAGTACATCAATATCCTATCGACGGTTTTGTGCTGTCGTAAATATAAATATACACTTTTCGTTTGCAGCCACGATCAGAGGTAATTCCAAACCGAAAAGGTAAAATATTGTGATTAAATATTCATCAATCAAAAACAGCCTTGTTATAATGGATGTGGTAAACAAATATCTTGGCCAAATGACATTATCCTGTATGCTCTCATTTAATTGTTAATTTTTGCCAATTGAAATAACGCTTCAGAAAGTGTTACCTTCCTCTTAAAATTTGCAGTAATTTTTACTGCAGTAGAAACTCATCCTGTGCAGGATGTTAAGTACAGTAATCTGTTCCATGGGGTCAGTATTGGCTGGACTCGCGGTTACCAATTGAACCTCATGTTATAAACATTTTCCTACACAGCTCGAACTTTCATAGGAAAAAGTCACCCAATTGGGGTCAGTTGTAGTAGGCACAGTGTGGAGTGAATATTGACTGGTCACATTGAAACCCATGCTTTCAGCTTTTAATACTTAACTATCACGAGCGAAATCACTTGATCCTACCTCACTAAGCTAAAAAAAGGAGCTTCTATCTTTACGATTTATAGATACATATATTAGTTTATTCGCTTTGAGTACATGAAACACAAAAGTATATAAGCAAGGTTATCTGAAACCTTTCCACTTAGTACAACAAAACAATACTGTAACAGTCTTGAAGTGCTACCCCCAGAAAGTGAGGCTCCTCACTCTGGTCTAGGAAAATCTTCTACTTTTCATGTGATGAAGATAAAGGGGGTACCTTTCTAGGCAAGTGGTCTTTCGTTTCACATAGAATCCCTATTTGTTGATGTTGTCCTCTTGAAAGCTCAGAGAGAAATGCCAAAAACCGCAGATTTTGATGGAAATCCACGTTTTTTACAAAAACTGCTGATTTTGATGAAAACTGCGGATTTTGATGAAAACTGTGGATTTTGATGAAAACTGCAGATTTTGATGAAAACTGTGGATTTTGGTCTAAAAACCGCAGTTTTGGTGAAAACCAGTTTTCGGGCACATTTAAGCTCAAAAATGGCAAAAACCACATTTACAACTCAACCCACAACAGGACAACATCAAACACTGAAATCCATGGATTTTTCAGTGAAACAAAAGACCAATTGGATACACAATACAAATATAGGGGTTACCTTCTTAGGCAAGACTACTTCACAAGCCAAGAATAGAATACCTGTCAAAGAATTGAGCACGCAAGTTTAGATTAATTAACCACTGGATTTGTCAAGTCCATTACACATAGTCACCCACAGTCTATTTAGTCTGTAAAAAAATAGTACAGATGGTGTGCTTTTGACATTGATATGCTATTGCACCATGGCCAACTGGAATGTTCACCTACAGAGCATTCAAAGAAGTCCTCCCAGTGGTGCCGTTATTCAGGACGTTTACTGTTTTTTAGGATCGGGGGAATTTTACTGTGTTTGCTATATTTTCATTGAATTAGCTTCAAACAAAGACATCAGTACAGGAAAATCTTACTGTAGGTTTTGTACAAGTTACATAAGGAACTACTTAAAGCTCGTGATCACAACTATCTACGGGAAGGGTTTTAAGGGTTGCCAAGTGTATTCCACATTTTGCCCATGAACACCACACAGTGAAGGTCTCAAGGAGCTCCTTGCATGGAACATTATAGGTAAGGGAAAGGAGCCTTATTTAGCTCCACAGCCACCGATGCAGGCAAGGTTAGGTGTCATTGTTCACAATGGTATTTGATAAGACTATGGCTAAATTATGTTCAGCTGAAGGTCACCATGGGTACCAGTGAAGACTGATCCTGGGGCATACTATTTTAAAAAAATATCTTAAATTGTTGAGTATTTTTCTACAGTCATCAGCTTCAGCTTATCGAAAGGAATTTGCGGTACCACCATTGTGAATTTATACAACTCAATAAGCATCTTATATCTGATACCAGGGGAAATTTGCTGATTTTTTTCATCAGAAAATGGTAGAAAATTCGTTCCAGCCAATAGGCGGCCTCATAACTGGAAACTGTATTCATCAAGGCTTCAGGCGGAAAGTTACAGAGGACGACATTGGCCAGATGGGCAACATACAATTTCCTAGAATTTTCTGATATGTACTAATTCAGAATTGCTATTTGGCCAGTTTGTTACAAACAAAAAATAACAAAAATATCAAAGTTGAAAGAAAAGGAGCTTCAATTTAATTAAGTGTTAGCAGTATTTTATCCATTTGTACAGCTTTTGTCATTCATCACGTTTTAATGATAAAAGGAATAAGGAATTTTGTAATTACTGACAACTTAATAAATCTACCAGTAAACCTCTAAACCTCTTAGCGCTTATCGTGTCGAACAATTTTCACAAAAATGAATAGATTTTAGGACAGAACAGATCCTAATAGAAAGAAAGTCTCTATTCAGATTTTGTACAGTTAATTAAGTTAATGAAATTATGTAAACAACCCACCACCAGCAAGTAGCATTTGAGTCAACTTCTGCATTTGTTCCCTTTGAGTGTCATCTTTACTTGACTGCAACATTAAGAATAACTTCTGGAACTTAGTTTATTTAAAGGTGAATGAAATAAACTTCCATGTATATGTAAGCTCTTTACATGTATTTTCTTTTTAGTCACCAGCAGAATCATTAAGGTAATTTTCTCCAAAAATACCCAAAATATATCTAAGTATCCAACAATACTCTCCATGACCAACTCGGCATCCTTGAAAAATGATATCAAACATAAATTGGTATCTTTAATTGGTTTGTTCGAGATCAAAATTAAATTGACATCAGTTCAAAAATATTTGTAATATATTGTAGCAGTGGAACCTTATGCACAATTGTTTTCAAGAAATGAATTTAAAGTTTATCAACTTTATCAACTGATCAATTTTACAAATTGCAGTTACCATCTCAGTTTCCTACAGCGGACGATTTAGTCGGAAAATCTCGACCGAGTTAAGGGCTCAATTGTAGTAGTCATAGTACGGAGTCAGTGCTGACTGGTCCCGCAGTTGTCCATTGAAACCCATGTTACAAACCTTTTCCCATCTTTACTCCTTCAACCCCGAGAGAAATTCAACAAAAATTAGTTCATTGTATCTAACTTTGTTTCTAAAACAACTCTGCTGCGGGGATTTCTCTGTATCAAAATACTCTAAAAGTAAACCCATCCACCAGACACGTGTTGAGCTTTTGTAAGTACGAGATGATGGGTTCGAGCTCCAAATAAGAACATGAAAAGTACTGTAATCACTATTCTTGCCTTTTTTTACCATGCAGATTGTGCGAGCCTGTGAGAATGAAAAATCTTGTTAGGAACTTAATTTATTCTTGCTTAAAACTCTCACTGAAAAGTCAGGAAATATTCTGTAGATTTGGCTTATTGTGGCACACAATTGATAAGAATGAAAAATTCTCTGATTCTATGGTAGAAAAGAGACAAATGAGAGAATGAAAAAACTAGAAGCAGGAAAATATATCAGTTTCAATGGGAATAAGGGTGTCAAACTGGTGTAGCAGTGAAACCTAACAATACACATAGTGACTCATATATAACTCTGTGACTCATATGACATGTGTACTTTAACAACCCAGCAATTGCAAAAACTATCGCAATACCAAAATACCAACAATTTGTTATTCTTTCCATTAATCCTAACAAATAAATTAAATTAAAATAAAAATTTGAACAATAAACATTCCCTCAAAATATCTTGTTATCTAAAGTTGTTCTTTTAACTTACCATAAGTTTTAGAGATGTTTACAATTTACTCATGGAAACACATAAAAATATATAACTACTGCTCACTTCAGTCATGCTAAAATGTGCTAAGATGTTCCTTGTTGTTTTTTTATTTCTTATGTATACACTTTTATTGTTTTGTGACATTAGACAGAAAAAAGAAACAAATTATTTGTATTTTGGTATTGTGATAGATTTTGTGATTGCCAAGCTGTTACAGTATGCATGTCATATGAGTCACAGATTTATACTGTGCATGATGTTAGTCTGTGACTGTTACACTGGTCAAATGTTCATAAGCAGTGTAACAGACAAATCCATTCCCCCACATAAATCATAGCCAAACTATATCCTGGGTACAGTTTGGCTATGATTTATGTATGCCAAAACTATACCCTGGGTAAGATAAATACTGGGTATGGTTTGGCTGTTACACTAACTTTTAGAACTGGTTAACCAGTTAGCCATAGGTGAGTATTGTGCATAGTAAAGGATACAGATAAATATCATCTTGTGAGCCACAATATGAAATTAGAAATATGTCTTTAGTTTTAAAAATGAAAAGTTTTTGATATTGTTATCAAACCTTTTAACATTAAACATTTCTTTAAGTTAAGAAAAGAAGCCCATGTCAAGCACACTATGTTATTAAACAGTTAAACATTAAATAAAATAAATTACAATCTGTTGTTCAAATATTTCTTTGAAGTTAAGAAAAGAAGCCATGCTATGCACTTTGGCCTTTGTGTGTTAGCTTGCAATGACACAAAGGAGTGGTTTCATTTCTCCTTGACAGAGCATCAAAAGCATTTAGCACAATTACAAGTATAAGACAATGGTATGCTAAGTAAGGTTGGAAACTTTTTTCAGAATGTGAAGCAATATGTCAATTTAATGACAAAAATGGGTAGCCTTTAAAACAACTGATGGTTAACTGGTTCAATATTTACAAAAGTTTTAACCAAATTAATATGTAAAATGTGACCTTAAATGGAAATGAAAGAACAATGAGCTTTTCAGCAGTAATGGCAGTGATGATCCAGTTGGAGAAATCTATACAGGAGACATCCAGATAGTTGGCAAATTTACAGTAGTAATCTGAGAAGTAGGATGCGGGGTCAACAAAGTCAACCCATTCAAACCATATACGGAAAAACTGAAAAAGCAAGACCTCGGAAATATTAGGATCTAAGGGAGAATACTGTGTCAAATTTGGACCATTGTGAAAAGTGTGTCAGTTGAGAACAATAGGAATTCGTGATGAGTTACTAAGGGAATAATGACGTAAACTTATCCCTATGATATTCACTAATCTGCACTTTTAATCTTACCTCAAAATAAGTAATCCAAAGTTGGCTACAGCTAAAGCCAACAATAAATTGACGGTGCTCTGATTAAGCATTCTCCTACTTGAGAAGACAATTATATTGAGAATGTTGGTGCAAGTTCCCACTGCAACAATAGGTACAGTTTAGTTATTATTTCTTTGAACCATTCCTCTTTAGTATCTTTTGTAAATGATTATATTAAAATATGTGGTGTTTTCTGTCGTAAACATCTCGGATGTTGATTCTTTGATGGATCCAATGAACAATAAAGTACGGTCAATCCCAAAGTTCGAGTTATGCGTGTTTCAGTTAAGTGGGATACACTGTACAAACATAAAAATTAAGTAAATAGACATTTGCAAAAAAAAAACAAAAAACAAAAAAAAAAAAAACACCTTGCACTCACTGAAAGTGTAATGAAATATATTTCACACTACACGTGTATGGTATAACAAGGTCCCAGGAACATATGACTCAGCACACAGCGTTCTCTTTTTTGACAGTTTATTCTGGTACTTCATTTCAAAGAATACTGGTAAATTCTTGGTCCGTTATATATCCTAACTGACCAATGGGGTCTATTGTACCTCTCAACATGGCGCTTTGATGAATAGGGTTCCCAGTTATGATGACATCTATTGGCTGGAAAGAATTTCCTACAATTCTCTGATCTGCTTCTCATTTGTCATGTTTACAGCTGTAAAGTTAGTTGTGTTCTGGTAGAATTATTGGTCAGTTTATGTAGGTTTTACACAAATGAGATCCACAAATGTTACTTGACCAGATCAGAAAATTGTAAGAAATTTGTTCCAGCCAATAGGCGGCCTCATAATTCATCAAGGTTTCAGGCGGAAAGTTACGGTGGACGTCATTGGCCAGATCGGCAACATACAATTTCCTAGAATTCTCTGATATGAAATAAAGGTCACACATAACTGTTTAGATATGCAGGATATTAGATAACGACAACTGTATAATTTATTTATTATGTGTGACTTATATTTATGAAAACTAATTTTGATGTATGGAAAATAAATACATTTATCAGAATTAAAAATTAGAATCTACAAACAACAAAATTTAAAATTAACATTGCATACCGTTACAGCACGGTTAACGAATTCTGAGAGCCATAGAGCTGCTGCTGTGCTTGCCTAATTTTGGGTTTAACGTGTAAAATCGAAAAGAAACTTCAATTACCTCTTTTGAGAAATTAAATTTAAAGAAAAATATTAGCTGCAAAGTTTGGTTGACATAGATAAAAAGCAACGAATTTTGAATCCCAGAACCATTTTGCAATGGTGCAATTAGTGCACAAATCTCTGATAAAATTAGTCTAATTACAAACATAAATTTCCATTCTGAACTGTTGCCCAAATGATTACGGACCTATCTGCTAAATTCACTGCACGTTCCATGTCGGAAGTCCAATGGTTTTGTCCTTGAAATATGCGGATGCAGCAATGGACCTAAGGGATATGATACTGTCACAAAATGCATATTACTTATGCCTTAATTACATTTCATAGATGAAACTGCATTGGTTTCATAATACAAGAACTGAACATAACCTCGTTCTGTGTGAGTTCCATAGACAACTGTGTCTTGTTTCCAGTAGGATAGAGGCCATTTTAAATAAAAATTGCGTTTAGCCTCTTTACCTTTTCACAGACTGAAATAATGGTTGTCAATGCATTTCATACATAATGATCACATGCAAATGTATGTTGAGATTTCTGTAGAAAAAAAAAAGAAATTAGAAAATAATCTAGACCACTTCTAAACTTCTCAGAAACTGAATAGTCTGTAATCCTACTGTTTGAAACATTTACTAACAAAACCCTGAGCTTTGTAAAACAAACTTACAATAATGTATTACCGTACTTGCGGGTCTTCAAACTTTCTCCTGCCTGTCTTACGACTGTAAGGGTCTTCTTGTCAAAGTTATGAAATATGGACTTTAAAAAC